>OY744482.1:337146302-337256814 GCA_963556165.1 Tipula helvola | reverse complement strand
AGCTGCAACAAACGTGGCAGTTTATAAATATCTTGAAGTCTCACCAGAAACACCCTATACATTTTTGTGCAATATGATCCGCACATATACTAAACTCTGCTAGGAATGCATTTATTCAGTATAAATTTCTGCATTCTGATTTGGTATAAGTGATATTAGTATTGTTAAATTATTATACGAGCATGACAAAAAGCAAAAGGTGAAACTGTTGCCAAAATTAACCAAAAACCACATGGAACGAGAGAGTTTTCAGAAAATGAGCGTGAGGTTGGCAGATTTTAAGTAACACTGTTTGTTGTGCAATACGTACTGCACTTTGAAAACTATTAGGACTACGTGATACCGACAGAAATATCATCAAACGATTCAACAACATTTTCGATTGTCTGAAATGTCGCAATTTTGCATCTAAAAATCCTTTTGAGAAGCCACTTAGATTAAATAACAATACGTAAATTTATTTAGAACAAAGTTTAGAATTTTTAAAAAAGTTGAAAATTTATGAAAAAACGAGAATTATTTGGAGTTCGTTTAATTAAAATTAGGTGTTAACTTTCGTTGTAGATTAATTAAATGGGGAAAGAACATCTGGATCGGGCAGAAAAAACATCACAACTTCAATGAGGACCGTAGCATAGTGCCGGCTTCTCTAAGAGACGGGAAAAGGACAGCCAGATCGATCCAAAATTAATTCCGCACGCTATTGAACCGCCCGATATCAGATCAATCGATTCGCAATCACCTCAAAAAAGCAGGATTAGATCAAAAAAAGCAGCCATACGTCTAATTTTGCTCCCTAGACTTAGTGCAGCAAGACTGATTTTTTACCAAAAACATAAGATTTGCAGTTGCGACATTGGCGTGCCGTACTCTTTACGGATGAATCGCGATTTTGTTTGAGTACCAGTGCAAGACGGAATCAGGTCTATAGGCGCATTGGAGAGCGATATACTGACTGTTGTATACAAGAAACCGATCGTTTCGGTGCAGTTCAATAATGGTTTGGGGTGGCATCAGTTTGGGGGGCAAGACAGAGCTCGTAGTCATTGATGGAGGCTCGATTACGGGTAAGGTATATAACTCAATTCTCAGACCCCACGTCAAAGTCTTTGTGGATAGGTATGGTCCCGAGTTTATATTAATGCAGAATAATGCTAGCTTCATAATGCCAACGTCTTCAAAAATTTCATTAGAGTTGAAAATATTATGGCAATGAACTGGCCAGCGAATAGACCAGACCTGAATCACATCGAGCAAGTGTGGGATATTCTAAAAAGACGGATTCGTGCAATAGTAAATCCTCCATTAACCATACCTGCGCTGGTTAATGCTGTTACGCTTGAATGGAGTAAACCCAAGAAACCATCAAAATGCTGATAATGAGCATGCACCGACGATGTCTGGAGTGTGTTAGGGCACGAGGTCAGCAGAGGTCTGCAAGTATGAATTCGGTTCTATTGTACCTACTTGTACAGAAAACAAAATATTTAATTTTAAAAAATAATATTTGTTTTCACTTTATTTTTGCAATTATTTTAGGGGAAGGTCTACTGCGGTTTACAATTATTAGATACGAATCTGGTTTTAGGTACACACATAGACAATAGATTAATGAAAAACATGGCATCTTTATTTGGGTAAAATTGATCTACAACGAAAGTTAACACCCTAATAGCACATATTTACAATCTGAAACTATATAGAACATTTTAAATTTTATGAAATTCCTAATATCGCATTTTCATAAATTTGGCAATTAATACCGATTATTGGTGAAATTGTTAAAATTATGAATTGTTTGGACTTTTTAGGATTTCAAATTTCGAGATAACTTATCTTTTATGTATTTCAAACTCTCTTGTATTTTGTCCTAGTACGAATTTTAAAAACGAATTTTAAGTATGGATGTACAAAACTTCAGCGTAAAATCTCAAAATACAAATTTCACAAATAGATACCTCTCAGTTAAATGTTAAGCCTAGTTTAAACCTCTTGTGAACATGAACATGGAATATGTTGAATTAATTAGCTTGTTTCAAAGCGAAAATCGCCATGAACAAAACTTAGCAACTTAGGACGGATCCGATTTCTATAATAAATATTTCTGCTGTAATAAGTTTGACATTATTTTGTATGCAACCAAATTATTACAGCGACTACTGTAATTTTTGTTGATTTTAGTAAAAAGGTTTTTGCATTAAAGAAATTAAATTTGCGACCAATAAAATTTATAATCGTTCGTAAAAGTGATCATGCGAGTCTTTATTCTGTTCTTTTTAATCATCGCCCTTGTAATAATTTTTATCAGCAAGCCCTAATTTTATATTATATGTAAGTGTTAAATTATGGTTTTTAGATTATTATTATACAGCAAATATTGTTAATCAACTAGCAATTTTGTTTGTTTAAAAATGCTAAATTTTCGTTTAGCGCGCCTAAAATTTCATTTATTTCTATGATAAATATGCCAATGATCTGTAGATTTCTTTATAGGGGTTATATTTAAAAAGAATGATCTATAGACGCTATTTTAGTGTTATTGTTTTATTCTCCAAGCATTCATCTGTCAAATTTATTATGTGAAAATTGGGTCCCGGTCGATACGGCATATTACATTACGGAAAACGGCATATTTCAAAACGGCATATGGTACACTATGGCATATGATACACTATGGCATATTTCAAACGGCATATTTCAAATCGACATATGGTACACTACGGCATAAGGTACACTACGGCATATTTCAAAATGGCATATGTCAAATCGGCATATGGTACACTACGGCATATGGTACACTACGTTATATGGTACACTATGGCATATTTAAAAGTGGCATATTTTAAAGCGACATATGGTACGTAACGGCATAGGGTTGGCCACGTCTTACTATTTTTCAAAATACTGTTTCTAAACTCTTTTCTCCAAAATCTTGCTTTACAAAATCTTGTCACCAAAAACTTGTTTACTTTTTTATATGGATAATAGTTATTTATGGTACTAGTGAGCAAAACGAGATGTTATCCACAAGAGATAAGTTTATCCCATGAGGCGATAGCCGAGTAAAAATTCATATTATGAGTTTTTTATGAGCTATTCGAAATTGCTTGTTCTCATTCCATTAATTTACATCCTACAAGAATTATTCCAGATTTCGAACTAGCTTCAGTTTCTGCACTAAAAAATTCCTGCCGGATGTAATTTTTAAGGGTTGTTTATTTCATTTTACCCAAATTATTTGGGAATCATCAATAGATGAATTTGGCAAAGAACAAATATTTATTAAAACCCGAATCGACAAAATGAGATCTGGTAAACAATTATTTCCAAATAAAATATTTAGAAAAAGAAAAAAAGCTTAAATATGTATATCACGATAAATCGACGGCCTAAAGAGGAAATGTCTTCCCTTAAAGGCATCAGAAATAATATAGCTGTTTATAGATTTGTAGCACTAATCCATTAAATTTAGTTTAATTTTTATTATATTTTTCAAACATAGCTCAAGAAGAGAAACTAACTAGTGAAATTATAATTTTAAATAAAATGTGTGTATGCAAATTAATTATTAAAATTTGTTTTTATTAATTGAATCGGAACCTTTATCTTAATGTGCATAAATCCCTGCTCATGTGAAAAATTAACTTAAAATAAGTAACTTAGAAAAACTGGGTTGGGTATGTAATCTTGCATTACAAAATATTGCATTTGCATTAAAAAATTTCACATACAAAATTTTGCATTACAAAATATTGCAATACAAAATCTTGCATATCAATTTCCTGTAAATTTTTTTTCTCTACTGTGAAGAAAATAAATTGAAGAAAAATGACATCGACTAATTTAACTTAGAATTGTAGAGGCTAACGGCTTCGGTAACTCTCATGGGCACGCGGGAGGTCGCTGCGCTCCCCCCGCTTAACCCTCCGAGGGGCTTTAGATTTGAACTTCGGGGAACGTAGGAGCCGGGATCAGCAAACATGTCGCACTGTGTGCCGCACGTAGGAGTGGATTATTTAGAATCCATTAATGACATCTACTAAAAAGCAAAATAATTGCACTATTTTGTTATGCAAGATTGTGTAATTGTAAGATTTTGTAGTTGCAACATTTTGTAGTTGCAAGATTAATAAAAAAAACAATATTTTGTTAATGCAATATTTTATATCGATCCCAGAAAAACTATTTCACTAAATATTCATTATTTCACTATAAAATAATCAAAATAATTATTTCGGAAAACAAAATTTAAAAAACAAAATTGTGTCCAACAAAATTTTGGTAAACTATTTTTTATAGGGTAAGAATTCAAAAAACAAGATTGAACGACAAAACAAGATTTTGTCTTGCAGGCAAATACCCCGATCCCAAATCCCAATGGTATATGGTACAATAGGGTATAAGGTACACTACTGCATATATGATTTGATAAATTTTAAATTTAAAACGTTTAATATTTTTTTTATTTCTAAACCTGTATTTATCAAAATGTATCCATTTGAATTACAACGAAATTCTATTAAGCGACAGACATTTTTTTTAATTAAAGAAAAATTCTAATAGGTGAAAGAAAATTTAAGTAAATAAAGGATATTTCTACTAATTGAAGGAAAATTCTGTTAAGTGAAGGTTTAAAGAAAATGCGTTAAGTGAAGGAAAATTCTATTAAGAAAACGAATTTCGAAATAATCAGTTAAGAAATAGCCACGTTGCAGATTAATTTAACTTATTCCAGAACTTCATCTACAAATCATTTTAAGATCCCATTCCATCGCACTTGTCGAATTTCATAATAATCGAAAGGTGAAGGAAAATTTAAGTAAATAAAGGATAATTCTACTAATTGAAGGATAATTCTGTTAGGTAAAAGTTTAAAGGAAAATCCGTTAAGTAAAGGAAAATTCTATTAAGAGAATGGATTTCAGCATAATCGGTTAAAAATAGTCAAGCTTCAACCTAATTGACAACAATCTAGAGTTTTATTACTGAGACTTAAGAAGAAAATTCTCTGTGGTTTTACCTAAAAACCATTTTATAACCCTATTTTCGTCTTATAAACGAGTTCATACTAGTGATTTGAAAAAAGTCATTACTAAAATAATAAAAAATCCTAGAATAAATGCGCTATTATCCAATTATGTTGTTAAATTTTGATGTTTGTATATAATTAGTTCCTTCTTTAAAATAATTTCAATGAATAAGAATAAACCGGAAGGGCCAACTTAGATTTAAATAAAAAAAAAAATTATAGATATTAATAAGCACTTCCGATTATATCTTTATTACCATTATTTTTATTTCCGTGTGGAGAATAAATTTAATTGCATTAAGTGACGGAAAATTCATTAAAATGCATTAAGCGAAAAAAAAATTCCAATAGGTAAAGGGCAATTTTAGAAAGTATAGGGTAACTTTATAAGTTGATGATAAAAACCATTTTAGAATCACATTTCTATCGTACTGTTGAGTTTCATCATAATCGGTTAAGAAATAGCCGATTTTCATTCGAATTGGCGTTATTCCAGAACTTTATCTAAAATTCATTTAAGAATCCTATTTCCATCATATTTGTCGAATTTCATCATAATCAATTATGAAGTAGCCAAGTTGCATAAAAATTGCCATATCTCAGAACTTTATCTAGAAACCGTTTAACAATCCCATTTCCATCACTCCTTCCAAATTTCATCATTATCGGCCAATAAATAGACAAATTCTATCAAAATTAACCATATTCCAGAACTTCTACTAAAACTCATTTGGGATCCCATTCCCATCACACTTGTCGAATTTCATCGTAATCGTTTAAGAAATACCCAAGTTCCATCATGATTGGCCATGTTCTAGAAATTTATCTATAATTCTTTTAAGAAGACCATTTCTAACGTATATGTTGAATTTCATCATATTCGGTTAATTAATAGGTAAGTTCCTCCCTAATTGGCCATATTACAGAATTTCGTCTAAAATCCGGTTTAGTGTGTATTCCATTTTCATTGCACTTGCCAAATTTCATCATACTCGGCTAAGAAATAGCCAAGTTTTAGAAAATGCCATATTACCATATGCCATATGAAAATATGCATCGTGTACTTTATGCCATAGTACCGTATGCCGTTTTAAAGTATGCCGTTTTGAAATATGCCATAGTGTACCTTATGCCATAGCGTACTATATGCCGTTTTAAAATATGCCGTTTTGAAATATGCCATAGTGTACCATATGCCATAGCGGACTATATGCCGTTTTAAAATATGCCGTTTTGAGATATGCCATAGTGTACCTTATGCCGTAGCTTACCATATGCCAATTTGAAATATGCCAATTTAAAATATGCCATAGTGTACCATATGTCATATTTTCATATTCCATTTTGAAATATTCCGTTTTGAAATATGCCATGTTGAACGGATTCGGTGAAAATTATATCAATATTCGGACGCAAACGAACTTATTACAAAATTTGGAAGAGAAAATTATTTCACTCATGTCAAAATTATTACAAAAAACAAAATTATTACAGAATTCGGATCCGCCCTTGTTAAAACTTCACTTATCTCAAAAGAAAACCACAACATGTGATTATTTTGAGAATCGGCTAGCATAATTCAATGAACAAACAAAAGCGTATGTTCACGACATTTGTTTACTCTCCATTGCATTTGGCATTCGAAAGTCACTGCAGCTGTAAATATCAGCCTCTTGATACAAAAGTCGATTAATATGTGTCTTGTGTAAACGAATAATTACTTGTCGTTTACTGTTCCTTCGTTATAAAATTTATACATATATTGAAATTTCAGAGTAGGCGCAAACCAAAAAAAAAAAATTCAAATTGGAGCTTGGTTTACACAGAATTATTTTTTCATAGAACGAGAATTGACCCCCAGAATTCTGTTGTTATGAATTTTTTTTATATTGTGGTTTAAATAAATCAATTATCACAAGAAAATGAAAACGATTTACTTAAACGACATATGTTGAAATTCCAACATTTATGAAAATATTTCAGAAATCATTCCCTTATAAAAGCCTCGTTTTTAGACTATGGAGTCTCAGAGAGCAAAGAAAACCAATTTTCTTGTTTCCTAATTTTCTTAAAACACCTTTGTGTATCAAAATTATATTTAAGTACATATATGTATTGCACATAATTTTGCCAAAAAAATAACAATTTAGTTGTTTGTTTAACATTTTTTATAGAAATAAAAAATTCTTACAAGGCCCGTATGGAAATGAGCTTGATAAATAATTAACAAAATCCCTCCTTTAAATCCGCATTTTGATATTTTGAATCTTGCATTCTCTTTTGTTTTTTTGTTGTCAAAACGAAATTTAAACTTTTCCAGAAACTATACACGATTTAATGCAGAAGTTTGTAAAGCCTCATTTTGAAAAGAGGAAATTTGAAAAGCGAGATTTTGTCGATGAGATTTTGAAAAATAAAGAATTTGAAGAATACAATTTTGTTCGTTCTGCTAAAACAAAAAATTTGTAAACAAAAATACAATTTAATTTAAGAAGATGGTTTTTCATCAGTAGCATGGAAAACCTAAGTATATGTTGAAAAATTCGTAAACTCAAAAATTTTTGAAGTCATGTTTTAATTTTGTGATTTTTATGTTTTGAATGTGTAGCATTGAGTAAAAAAAAATTTTTGTAGTACTCTCAAGATAAAGTGACTTAAGGGATATAGCACCTTCAAATTTCAATTTTTTTTTTTTTTTTTTTATGTAAATTTTTAAATGAAAACGAAGACATATGTTAATTAAACTTTTCACATATGTTTTATTCAGGTTTTCGAACCCGCCCAACTGTATTTCATTAAAAAAAATTCGTTTAATTTGACAAATAGGATATCTCTTAATGATTCTTCTCTAAGATGTACCCTTTGTGGTGCTAAACTAAACTTTAAATCCGAAAATGCCCGTACAAATTCCTGTTTTACACTTAGTTCAAAATCAACTCGGAACCCGGTTGAATCGAACCGGCGAAATGTTGGATTCGGGTTCAGGTTCGGGTTCGAAAAAATTACTAAAAATCTTTGAACCGGAGCGGGTTCGCGGTTCGGGTTCGGTTCGAAACCCTGGTTTTATTAGTATTTAACTATACAAACAATTTTTTTTGGCCCCGCGTCGTCTGCTAGAATTTTTTCCAAAGAAACATCAAAATATCACGGTGGGCAGGATTTCTGCTTTCGAAAAAGTCTGAAAAAAAACGGGTTTTAATCAGCATCAAAGCCGCTATAGAATGAACTAAAAAGAAAAAATTTGGTTGAAAAATAACAAAATGGCGGCGTTTTTTCAAAAATCGACGTTTTTTGCCACCGAAAACCTGCTGTAACTTAAAAAATTGTACGCCGATTTTTTCATCTGTAGTTCATTCAGAACATTAACATGTGTAAATTAACGTGTTAAAATTTCAGAATGATCGGAAAAATAATTTTTTTTTTTAATCTTGCCCACCAACTTGAAAAACGTTGTTTCGAGAAAATCGCGTTAAAGTTAAAATACAACATTTTTTATAAAATGTATAAAATATAAATGTATAAAAATAAAATGTTAAAATGTGAAAAAATTCCCTCTACTTTTACATCTGTTCTGTAAGAGAATAATAAAGCAGATGTTACTGTGAGAAAGTCGACTCAAAATAAGTCACTTTTCCTTGAGAGTAAAGAGTTGGCCAAAAATTTGTGAATTTGTTTAAAATGGTAGTGCAATTTAAAAAAAAGGTATTTATCCGAAAACTATAAAATAGGGCTCATTTGAAAGAGATTAAAGCAAAAAATCCTATTTTATATTTTCTATAAATGCACTACCATTTTCAACAAATTCACAAATTGTCTACCAACTGTATCTCTTGCAACAACAACAACAACAAAAATATTGAGTTCTACAAAACTTTTTTTTTTATCCAATGCTACATATTCAAAACATAAAAATCACAAATTTAAAATATGGCTTCCGGTCCCATATGTTGAATTTTTGATTTCACGAATTTTTCACCATAAGTATTTGTGGATACGGCTCAAAACTTTAAAAGGAAAATTAAACAAAATGAAACCCCCTTTCATATGCATTAAATAATTCCGCAATCGAAAATACAAATAAAAGAAAATTTTATATTCTACTAACCAAAAAATCATCCAAATCCTAAATATTGAATATCTATTACACAAGAGACTTAATAATTCAACCAACAGAAGAACAAATTTATCCCATTTTCCATTCCATTTTCTTCCAAAAAAATATAAAAAAAAATTATGATTTAATAATAACAATATTTTGCGGTTGAGCTCGCTTCATTAAATAATCAGCAGATAAAATATATGGACCTGCGCTTCATATTTCATCTTTTCCAAAAAATGTTCAATCTAAAACTTTTATCACCATCTCGTAATAACATAATAATTGTTCAAATCACACGAACACTATAAAAAATGAATAATTTAAAGACATTTTTCTCGAGATTACAAGATTACAAGTAGCTAAACATTTTTTTGTCATTTTTTATGTAAATAAATGCAGATACGAACGGAATACGTACACGTAGTCTATTTAGTTGGAGTGAGATGTATTCGGTAATTTTTATGTAAAATCAAAAGAATAACAGCAATCTTAAAGCAGTTAGATATGGGGAATTTATCATTTTGTATTTTCATCCAACTTATGCTACGTCTTTTTTCGGTTAAATAATGTATATCTATATGGAAATGTAAATCCATTTAAAATTGATGTTAAGATATGGAGGTCATTTTTCTTATTTTCATTTCTATGGTACGTCTTTTAAACATTTGTCAAAAAGGATATTCGTTTTCAAACAAAAAAAAAAAAAAAATTCGTTATACCTTCCTGGAAATGTTGATACATCACCACCAATCTCTATATTTTATAGTGATGTATGTATATGCAATAATGAAGAACCATTGTTAAAAAAGATTGTTGCTATATCGAAAAAAAAACTAATCTAAGTACAAAACACAACTACTGCCCAAATAAACAAACAAAAAGGGCTATAAATTTTATTCATCTGCTATATAAAGATATATGAGCTCTTGAAATCATTCGAGCGCACCAAAATAAAAATCTTTAACATAATAAGATGGGCGGTATCGTATTGAATTTCAATTTACAATACTTAAGATAAGAAAACAAAATAAAATTCCAAAAGCAAAACTACTCGAACAAAAAAACAAAATTGTAAAGCTTTTTTCTGTTGTTAACTCGTATATGTGTACGATATTGAATTGAAATGAATCCTAATAAAAATTCATGGGAAATGGAAATGTTTCAATCATGAAAAATTATCAATTTTGAAAGTTTTTTTTCCGTCGGTTTCCGTCTTTCTTATATGCCGAGGAAAGCTAATAAATATTTAAAAAGGGTTTGATTCAAAACACAATATTGCTGTATAGATGATTATTTTTGAGCCGGGAAATGAATTACTATTGTTCGAAATATTGAAATAAATGTTGTGTGATTTTATCGATAAGTTATTGACGTATTATGGTTTGATTATTTTAGCAGTTTTTTATATTAAATTATGAAGCAAAATTCCGGCCTTTTATCAATCATGAATTAAAAAAGTGAAAACCAATTCAAAATATATAGTAATATTTTAAGTAATTCGGTATCAGTTTGTACGGTTTTTGAATCATCAATTTAACGTAAAATGTCTAATGAAATCAACGAGATTTTGACGTTTTCTGATAAACTTAATGAATCATTGTTGTTGTCAAATCTATTAAACTTTAAAATATTTGTGAATTGGGAGGTTAAACTCTATTTTCTATCAACATTGGTGTTAACACCAATAATATCATTTTAGTTATATAATACTGTAAGTGTTTTATGAGCCGTTATGTTGAGAGAAAGTTAGAAAGTTAAAATAAAAAAAAGGTTAAATTGCCTTTAGTAACGTTTTAAGAAATCCAGTATTAAAAGAAGCGAATTTAAAATACACAACAGAATATCAAGTTTTTAATGAAATAATTGTGATATTTTGTTGCTGTCAAAATTGTTGATAATATGACAATACTTTGTTGTGAACCATATTCAAATGTCAAATAGTTGTTATTTTAACCTAAATTTGGATGTTAATAATAATATAATTTTAGTTATATAACATTGTATATGATTTGCGAGCTTATAAGCTTAGATAATTTAAAACAATGCGACGATTAAATCGCTACAATGACCGGCAAGGCGGCCACCTCCGAGTAGATCAAAAATGGTTTTGTTTCATTGAAATTGAGTGGTAGAAAAACTGTCGAGAATCTTTGCGTTATAAAAAAGAATATTTTAAGAAAAATTACAAATAAATAAAGAAAATGTAATTAAATGCTAAATCCTAAATAATATGTAATATTAATCACTAACATAGGTTAATAAATTTTAAACTAAAATTGAAGATTATCCTAGAATTAACAAGAAAAAATAACAAATAAACTGTAATTTTATTAGTGAGTGATAAACTTGTGACCGAACGATATTTTTGGCTACCTCAAGGAGGTTGTGTCCAATGGGCTTAAAAATAAATTAATAAATAGGAGCGCATAGTTTTTTGGTGTTTTTCTTCCTGAACTTCAATAACAATATATTTCCAATAAATCACCAAGTATTCACCCTCCATGGTTCGATGACCGGCTTATAAATCTATAAAATCGTAAATGTAAGGCCTATGCTAAAATGATGAAATCAAGTTTGGAAACAGACAAGCTGTCCTTTTTACAGCACATTGAGGAATTAGATGTCTATTTGAAATTTAAGTACAAGTCATATTTGGCTTCCAACCAAGAAAAAATTAGAACTAATCCAAAATAGTTCTGGAAGTATTTTAGGTCTAGAGATAGCGGACATGTTCGCTGCATTTTTTCAATCTATCTAACGACCAACCGCTAGTACTGATTACATCGATAGAACAAGCAATAGCAACATATCAATCACTCCTTCAGTCATATCTGCAGAAGACATTCTAGCAGCTTTGAAGCATTTTGGAGCCGGTTGTGGGCCAAATGATGTACCTTCATCTATACAATCATTCCTTAATCACTGCTGTGTTTCCCGAAAAATCGAAAATCTCTAAAATAACTCCAACCTTTAATCATGCAAACGGGATGATGTCACATGTTGAGAAATATCAACTTCATCATCAGTTCCTAAATTATTTGAACCACTAGTTGTAGGTATGCAAAGTTTCTAAATCAACACTAATACGTGATATATCTGTCAACCAGCATATGTTTATACCGGGTAGGTCTACATCTACTAACTTGGTTGAATTCAAAACCGAAGTAATAAGGGAGATAGAAAAACATCATCAAGCTGACGTAGCTTATACGGATTTCATTAAGGCATTTGATTCTATATGTCATCATAAAGCACTCCAAAGTCTATTTGCATTTGGATTTTCATTAGCATACATTAATTGGTTCAAGTCATACTTAACAAACCGTCTACAATATGTAATAATTGGAAATAAAAAATCCAACGTTATCAAAGCAACATCGGGTGTTCCTCAAGGATCACACATTGGACCATAGATTTTTATTGTTTGCATTGATCGGATAACCAAGATTATAAAAAACTCAAATCTTCTCATATTTGCTGATGACGTAAAAATGTATCGTACGATTGAACAAATTTGTGATGCTGACAAACTGCAACATGACCTCATGTAAAAGGAATCCAATAATAACTACATACAACATCAATGACAATGTAGTTGAAAGAGTACATGATATTATTGATCTAGGAGTCATCTTCGTCGAAAACGTTAGTTTTAACAGGCATCTCGATAAGAGTATTGCTAAAGTAAACTCTATGTATCGCTTTGTCAAACGGTGGACTGCGGGGAATTCAGTGATATGCAAATTTTATTTACTCTATATTTCGCTTATATAAGATCTCAAGTCGAATATGCTGTAATCGTCTGGAATCCTTATATGATGTGCACATCAAAAGAATTGAAAGCATAAAAAATAAGTTTTTGATATTCCAGTTGAAAAAAATTTGCTGGGAATATGATTATAACATACCTTTTTATTAAAATGTGGCACGCTTACCACCATATTCGACTAGGTGCAAACATTATGAAATTTGCACCCTTGAAAACAGACGTTTTTTTTCTGGATGCTGCTTTTATCGGAAACGTCATACTTGGCCACATCGCTTTTGTATTTTAAAACAAATCCATAAATGTTTCAACGAGGGCGGTCAATCGTTGACGTTCAAAGCGGATAGACGTGTTTTTGTCGCCCTCTTTGAAAAGTGAATTTTATTTTGTTTATTTTTATTTTTGTGTTGTGTAGTGTAGAATTAATATAAAAAAGTATTTAATATATCATAGTATATGGTGTAAATTTATGGAAATTAAAATTAAAATTATAATTAATTAGTGTTGTGAAAAGTTAAATAAGTGGAATAGTTTGGTTAAAATTTGGGAAATTGCAATCCACCGGGATGCATTTATCAGGCAATATTTTATATTTATAAAGAAAGAATTCAAATTTTCTTGATTTCTCGATTAAGTGCAAGATTTTAATTTTTGTGTGGTTGTACATAAAATTTAAATACAATAATCTTATATTTAGATCGAATTGGAATTGAAATCAAATCAATTTGATAGACGCAATAAACTTTCATAATTTATCAATTAACAATTTTTTAATTTAATTCGTGTAATTTCTAATATGCAACCGATCCTAAGACCATTTTAATGTGTTTTACAGATAACACGTAGAAGTATATTAGTATTTTACGAACAAGTATTTTATCATCCCAAAGATAGACAGGTTTCAATATTTAATGATTTTTAATTTATTTGAAGTTACTATTTCTGAAAAATTGTAAGCGAACCTACTTAATCCAGTTTCGAACTAATGAGCTTATGATTATGAAAAAATCAATCCTTCTCATCAGGCCGCGGCGACTGGACTGATTATACCACAATTTACATTCTATATATACAGAATGTACTGTGCAAGTTGTATTAGCGAATTATACTAATACAGGTAAACTCTCTTACAAATTTTTCTTCGTCACATTCACACAACTCTATAACATACACGAATTAAATTAAAAAATTGTTAATTGATAAAATTTGCTTACACAGTTATAGAGTTGTGTGAATGTGACGAAGAAAAATTTGTAAGAGAGTTTACCTGTATTAGTATAATTCGCTAATACAACTTGCACAGTACATTCTGTATATATAGAATGTAAATTGTGGTATAATCAGTCCAGTCGCCGCGGCCTGATGAGAAGGATTGATTTTTTCATAATCATAAGCTCATTAGTTCGAAACTGGATTAAGTAGGTTCGCTTACAATTTTTCAGAAATAGTAACTTCAAATAAATTAACTTTCATAATTTATTTTTATGCATACTTGAACGTGTGTTTTTATTTTATTTTATGTACTATTGACACAAATATTTTCCTGAAATTTATATATATATATATATATATATATATATATATATATATATATATATATATATATATAATATATATATCGTCGTCTCAGGACTAGAGTATGCTAAGCGACAAAATCACTATTTTGAGAAAAATGAAAATTAAAGTTTGTGAGGTCATTACGATATGGTGGATAGCGGAAAACACAAAACCAGCTCCCTCAGGAATTGGTAGTCTGATTAAAACGTAAATACGTGCAAGCGAAAGAGGATACTTTAAAACCTCAGAAACCATCAAAACCCGAAAAATGGTAGTTTGGTGGTTAGCGTAGTCCTAAGGCGTATTTGTATGATTTTTTTTTTTTATATAAATTGAACCAATCTATATGCATTGTTAGTAATTGGATTTTGTTATCTTTAAGTGTATTGTATATGTATATATTATAGAGAAGCCATGTACAAATCGATACGTCCCTTGCTACGCACTCTCGATACTGAATAATACCGGAAAATGCTATGCCCTAGGTATAATAATGAAATTTGTAAGAATATAAAGTTTCAATTTCCTTTTAGTTAGTTTTTATTTATTGACTGTATAGCAAGTGAATTAAATCGGGTTTGATGATTGTGTGATTGTACGTGAAATTTAAATGCAGGGTGCATCAATTGTTGTGCTCAGTTGGTTTCATGTCTTATTTTATTTTTACTAGTACTTGAAAATACTTTTGCATTTTATTCTATGTATAATCGACACAAATGTGTTTCTGAATTTTGGTGCATGGATCAGGAATATTTGAATGTGTAAAATAGAGTAAATGATATTAATTAAATAAGTTTCCACAGTTTTTAGAATTTTTCTGTTTTTTTTATTTTTTTATTTTGATTTTTAACTAACAAAACAAAACAACTAAAAATTTAATTATGTACTGAATTACTATCTGCTTAGAGGATTACGGCGAGATTTCCTCGAAGATAGATTCTACAATCGCCCGATGATTTACAGATGTATTCCAATTTACGGTAAGATAATCTTATTTTCCGCTAAATTACAACCGTTGGACGTTATATGGTGTGTATCACGAAAAGGTTACGTACGTGGTAATCACAGGTGGTCAAAAGTATAGCTGATCCAATGCCATGAGGTGAACCCAGAAGATAACGATTATCCGATTTTTAAATTTTACTTTTCTATTTTTATGTTTGTGACTTAATTTTCTGTCTATGTGATGTTTGACAAAATGAAATTTCGTCCCAAATTCTTATAGCGATCAGCACGGTGATCACGAAAATTTAATTGAAGGACCATCGCGTTCAGCAATATTTAAAGTAGCTGCGATCCGCTTTATCGTGTAATGGTACCTTAAATTTATTTATTTTTGCTTTTTATGAAAAAAAAAGATCCACCTTGAGTAACTTTCTTGAAATTACAGATTATAATTTTCAATTTTTCAGAAATATTCATGGGCCTATAGCACAAATCTCAACATTCGGTTGGTGTTCAAATATTTAGCACAGTAAGTGGACATCATGCCGAGTCGAAATCATAAGAGACAAAAAGATCCACCTTGAGTGCCTTGCTTGAAATGACCGATTATAATTTTCAATTTTTTCTTTGTTTTTATAATTGGTTTCTATTCTCGACGAAAAAATTAATAATTGGTAATGCAACGGTACTATAAAGGCGATATGGTGAACGTGCGCTATAAGCATCTAGACGTTCGAGTTTGATGATAATCTTATCTAGCGAAGATTTAGGAGTATTTTCAAATAAAGAACCAACACGATCGTTACAGTTGATCTCCATTTTGTGTCAACATGAGTGTTAACAATAATATCATTTTAGTTATACAACAGTGTAATTACTCTATGAGGATTTTGAGAAAACAGCTAAACCCAAACAACGATTAAATTGTCTTTAGTAACAGTTTAAGTAATTCGGTATCAAATTATGCGTCCTTCAAATAAATAATTAGCAACACACTTTTAAGCCGACTGCACTGGCGAGATTATTTCTGAGATTATTTTTATCCCAAAAATTTTTACCCAATGAAATCACTGTAGGTATTGATAAAAAAATATAAATTTCCCCTTCAAGATTTCTCCTCGCTAGTTAAAATTTATTCAATTGGGCAAATAATCTTGCAGACGGCCAACATAACAACACAAAAATATCGTTTAGAACAACAATTTTTGCACATTATTGAAATATATGCTTATTTATGATATTTCTCGCACATGTTAGTGAAAAAATTTCGTCTATTCGTATATGAAATTAAATAAAAAAATTAATCCTGAAGGAAATTAGAACTCTATTGAAAAATAATCTTTGGATAAAAATAATCCTTCTCGTGCAGCGAGCTTTAATGAAATTAGTGTAATATTTTGTTGTTATTAAAATCCTTGATAATACGAATTGTGGATTATTAATCTGGAATACAGAAAGCAATAAGTTGCTTAACACTAGCCTCTAGCTTGAAGAGTTAGGTACAAGCGAAAATGTTATAAAGGCCGGTAATGAATATCGTGAACAAAAGTAGAACCGTCCAGAATACCGGAAGTAGCTAAAAATGATCTTGAAATTCGTTCATTAAATTTTACTTTTACAAACCTATCGCTAAGGTACGATGATAACCAAATACATAATATTTTATCTGAAATTCTGAAAGTCCTATTTTGTAAAATTTCGTTATGAGAACATCATGAGATATTGTATCAAAAGCTTTTTTAAAGTCAGTATAAATACATCAACTTGTCTACGCTATAGAACTTGTAACAATCGTGTAAAATCCATGTTGTGAAATTCTAATACTAGATTTTACTTCTTGAAATATTAAATTATATCAGTTTTTCTAAAATTTTACTAAATGCAGTTAAAAAAGAAATGGGAATGTAGTTTGCAGTGATACTTTTATCACCATTTTGGAAAATTGGTACCGCAATACTGCTGATTTTCACCTAGAAGGGAAAATACCAAAATTTAATGATAAATTAAAAATATATACTAGAGGTCCAGCCAATTGTTTTCTTAGCTGAAATACAAATTAATTCGATAGGCTATATCAGAAGCCGGACCTTTGTTTACGTCAATCGAATTTAATAAATTTAGTACATCTTCCTCGGTGAAATAGGAAATGACATTAGATTCCTAATTAGTATTGGGTACATTTAGTAAGCCTTGGAAGCAAGACTGGGTGTATAAATTGACTTAAAATAATCTGCAAACATATTATAAATAACTTTACTATGGTGAGAATTCATATAACCAAGTCACACAGAGCTAGGATACTCCACAAACGAACATGTAAGTGTTTTATGAGCTTTTAAGCTTGAGAAAACTAAAACCAAACAATTATTAATTATCTTTAGTAACAATTTAAGTATTCGTTATCAGATTGTAGCGTTTTTAAAATACACACTAAACATCACACTTTCAATCAAATCAATGTGATATTTTGTTTCTGTCAAAATCCTTCATAATACGATGTTTTTGTCAAATCAATTAATATCTGTTCTGCTTTTGATTTTAGAGGCTGCACATTATTTATATGCCAACCTGAGTGTTACAACAACATTGGATGTGATTTATGAGCTTTTAAGTTTACAAAACCTAAAACCAAACAATGATTAAATTGTATTTAGTAACAGTTTAAATAATTCGCTATCGTATTGCAGTATCTTTAGAATGCACAATTTACATCACAATTTAAGTGATATTTTGTGTTGTCTAAATCCTTGAAAACATCATGCTGTTTTCAAACCTATTAAAATTTTTAATATTTGTAATTGTACAGGTTCTTCTTCATTTTTGGGCCAACCTGTCTGTTGACAGTCATATCATTTTACTTATATAACATTAATTTCTGCCACAAATTTCTTTCTCAGAGTTTTTTTACCCTGTCTAGTTGCACAAATAAAGAGCCAACGGTCAGTTAAATAATATTTGCTCTCTTTCTTCTTTTATGAACTTGTGTTTGTTATACATAATCAAAATTAACACAATCATTTTTCATTTGACTAAATAGTTAACTGAATGACAAATATTTCTATGTTAAAATAAAATAAAACTAATTGGCGTTAAACCTAATGAGTCTTGTTATTAACAAGACTCATTAGGTTTTTTTTTATTTAATTTAGTTTAATGACAGTTGAAATTCTACAACGAATTAAAAAGTAAAATTTGAAAGCATATTTTGAAAGAAGCAAATATTTTATGATTATTGCTCGATAATTTTTAGATAAAGAGATTAATGCCAAATCGAGCCAAATATTGGTTATAAATTGTTTGAATATAAATTAAATTTAATTTCATTAGCAAAAGTTTAAACGTATATCATTAAAAGTTCCTTGTACTCGTAATATGCGTCAAACTGAGTTTTAATTTTCAGTAATATAGTTTTACACCAAACTGGATAGTGGATAAAAGCTTTACACAAACTTAATAGTCTGCTCGAAACAACCCAACTATACACATTACACATATACACACATTCGAACAACACATTTTAATTTTATCATGAAAACATAAATAAATATGTATGCCTTGAAGCGATTAAAAAGTTAAGTCATAAAAAATAAAAATGATTCATATTTTGGTTGGGAATTTATAAAAATGTTATAAATAAAATTTATTTAATAATAAATTTGTTGATATACATATTTGTTAAAAAAACTTTTTGCCAGTTGAGTGATTGGTTATAATTGGTTATTTGATAGGTTAAAAAATATTTATATTTATGTGTACGTACAGGCGAATATTTAATTGGTGATGAGTTTTTTTTTTCGGTGTACGAGTACATAATATACAAACACGCTATACATGAAAATAAAAATCAACATGTGTGGCAAAAGCCAAACAAATTAGTGTCAAATCAGTGGTTTATGATTTGCTTAAATGATTTATGTGACTTGAAAGTTTGACATTATTATATTGAGTTATAATTCGAAGGTACAAATAAATTTATTAAAAATGTAGAGTAATTTTTAAAACTGGGTATTGGTGAAAAAAGGATGTGTTGATATATTTTATTTTTTACGATGGACTAACAAAACCGTGTTTAAGTATAAACATTAGTTTTTTTCAATAACGTAGGAACTTTGTATAAATATTTAAACCTTCCTACTTTATCTAAAAAATGATTTTGAGTGTCTTCGGTATTTAAGTTTTTTTTTAAAGGCATATTTAGCATTATTGAAAATCCAATTTTGGAGAAAAAATCGGAGTTTCAATTGTATTAATAACGAATAAATTTTATCCACCGGTGTTTCTGATAAGAAACAATTTTTGGGCCCATATGAATTTAAAACAATAAGTTGGTTTCAAATTTAAGTATTTGTACTTACGCGGAATTGATGTAAACAAATTAAGAGCGTACATGACACTAGTGTTTAAATTTATCAACATGTTAGTTTGTGAGTGATGTGTTAACAATGTGTATTGGTCTTTAGCCTCCAGATAAGAATTGTTAATTTAGATTTAGCCAACCACAACATTATTATTACACAGGTATACTTAGTAGTAAACCAAATTCGAAACAAAACATATATTCGCATTATCCTTCATCCCACAAAACCGAATAATTTTATTTATTTACGACCCTTGCATGATAAAAATATATCGAGCTGCCGATAAAACCACAAAACAATACAAAATATTTTTTTGTATGGCAATTTACAAAACAACAACCTAACGAGATATTCATCAAAGATTCTATATAACATACATAAAATCCATTTGTACATATATTTACGTATGTTCTAATACTATATTGTTGCCCATATATACATAAATATTACATATTTATGTAATACAATAAAATCCCATCAAAAAACCGATAAAATTCAACATGAATTCTTTACAAACATTTTTTTTTTTTGTTGTATAATTTTGTTAATCCTATCAATAACATAAAACACAAATGATAACAAAATCCCCAAATGATCACCGATCATCTATCATAAAATTCATAAAATAAAAACTCTTCGACGTAATTGTATTTGATTGTCAATTAAATTGAATGAAAATTTTCTATTTTCTTCGACTTTTGTTATCGAGCGTTTTTCTTCTTTTTTTATTTTTTTATCACCACCTTATTGGATATACATTATAGATAATACCCTTTCCGATCTGAAATACATTTTTCTATTGTGATTTTTTTTTCATTGAATTGAAATTCTCGAATGGACAAATTTTCGGTTTGCAAAATCAATAAAACTAAAAATATAATTCGATATAAATGTAAAATAATCTCGAACAGACAAGAACGAGAGGATTTATAAATTCGAGTATTTTTATTGCACTGTTTTACGCTTTTTAAGAATATCTAAATACAAACACAATATGTATCTGAAATTTCTCATTTGTCGAGCTTTCATGTTACACAAACACAGACAATAATATACATACACATATATACAGCAATAATAAAATAAAATGAAAATTCTAAACAATCTAAATTATTAATCTTCTTTCATCAATATTATTGAAAGCTCTTTATCCCTTTTGTTAAACAAAAATCATTTTCCTTCGAATTTCGTTTGTTTCCAATTTTCCATTTTCCAATACACATATTTGTATAACAAAAAAACAGAAAAAATGTGTAGCTTTTTGTTTCACATTTTTATAGATTCTATTTCTGTGATACAACCAAAAATAAAGTTTGGATTTCTATTGAAAGCTCACAAAACAAAAAAAAAAAGTTTTACATTCTTTTCATTATCAGATGTAATAGATTTATACTGGTTTATGAACATACTTGAAGAAATGAAAACTTTTTTGTTTTTTTTTTTTTGGAAAATGTGTGATGGTGGTATTCAACTAATCCGAAATATATTGATATGAATATTATCCGGGCTTATATAAGATTTTGTTGCGTGGTAATTTATGAGGTGAAATCTATATTGGCTCACAAGATTAATTTTAATGGAAATTTCAATTAAATCTATTGGTTTTTGTTTGTATAGGAGTAGCTGTTAACTATAAAGTTCAGTAAATCCTTAAACTTCAATATCCGTCTACAAAATAATCCTTTTATTATCCTGCTTCTAAATAATTGTTTGGTTCGCTTAGTAATGTTGCATACGACTATGGCACATTGTCCAAAAGCACTTTGACATAATCGATTCAACTTCTTTTTTGCAGAGAGCAGCATAAGCTTACTCCCCAATAAGTAAAATATTTGTACATAAATCAATACAAGTCAACTACGTGACTGAAAGGATAAGTCCGCAGGAAAATTATAATTTTTAATGAGTTTGGGCTGTAAAGTCATTAATTAAGAGCCAAATCCACATTATTAAAAATGACAATTAGATTGCGGCTCCAAATGGAGGTTCAAACAAGCTTAGCCAATATAATTGATTTTTTTGAAAATCTTCGGAATTGGTAGCATTATTTACGAATGCTAACGAAACCGTACCTGAATCACGTTTTGAATTCGTTTTTGACTGTATTGCATTATGTCGGGCTGATACATATGATTTTTGCATTTAAGCATTTAAATAACCATACCAATGGTTTATGATCATTAATTAGTTTAAATTTCCTACCAAACACATATGCTCGAAAATGTTTGATAGACCAAACAACTGCCAAAAGCTCCTGCTCAATTATTGAATAATTTTGTTCAGCTTTCATTAAAAACAATGGCAAAAGCAACGGTAAGTTCTCCGACATCAACATTTGTCGTTGTTGTAAATTGTTTGTCGAAGTTTGAAAATTGTAAGATTGGTGGCTTGGTAATTATGGATTTAAGATCTTTGAATGCCTCGTCGCAAAACGGTGACCAAATAAAAGGTGAATCCTTTTTTAGAACACTTGTTAAAGGTACAGCAATTTTAGAAAAATTCGTTACAAATCGTCCGTAATATCCTACGAATCCAAGGAATGCTCTGACGGCACGCTGGTTCTTGGGCTCAGGATAGTTCACGATGGCGTTTATCTTGCCTGGATCAGGTTTCAAACCATCGGGTCCAACTATATGTCCTAAGTAATTTAACCCTTGACAGAGAAATTTACACTTTTCGGGATTCAATTTTAAGTGGAACTTTCGAATTCGACTATGTCGTTTAGGTATACTAAACATTTGATGCCATTAAAACCGGAAAGAACGATATTCATAAGATTTGGCAAGGTTTCTGGAGCTCCTTTCAACCCACCATGCGATTAAAATGAAAATGCCCAGCAGTTGTATTGAAAGCTGTTTTTGGTTTTGCTTCATCATCAAGTAGCACTTAGTGATATCCATTTGTCACATCCAAGCTCCTAAAATGTGCCTTTCCCAGTTGATCCAAAATTTCCAACAACGCGCCATTTACACGAACCGTCGACAGACTTTTTAGGTACGGATATCAGTGGAAAATTCCAAGGACTATCACTTGGTTCAATTATCCCTTGTTTTAGCATTTCGTCTTCTTGTTGATTTATTTCCGTTTTAATTGCATCAGGCATACGGTATGATTTTTTATAGATATGTAGTTGCACAATCGGAAGTTGTGGGTATTTTATGTTTAATAATGTGTGTCGCAGTTAATACGTCTCCATCTAACTGAAAAACGTCACTAAATTCTCGAATAATTTGTCGAATTGTTTGCAGTTTTTCGGTGTTTAAATGTGTCAAGCTAACTGATGATTCAAGTATTTTTAATCTCTCATCATTTGTATTTTGGTCCATGATTTTAGAGGAAAATATCTTAATGTGATAATTTATCAAAGTCTAAATAATTGCATGGTGCTGAAACTGATTCTTCTTTGGTATGTATTAAGTTAAGTGAAATTGATTTATTGTGGGGTTAACTATTTTCAATAAACACGCCAGGAACTATCTCTTTAGATAAAGATAGTTGCCATCTTTTCACTTCTTGGAAGAATAATTATGTAAGTCGTAGTTGTTACTAGATTAAGTAAAATAGATGAAGGATTTCTAACGTAAGATTTTCAAAATCAATTTTGCATTGATAGTGGGTAAAGAAATCCTTTCCAAAAATTCCACAACAAGGAATTGGAAAATCGTCTTTTACAATTTGGAATCTATGCAAAATGCTGAAGGTATCAGTAAAAATTATTTCCGAAGGTAATAACCCTAAAGTTTCGTCGATTTCACTGGTAACGCCTTTAATTTGACATTTTATGGTTGGATAATGAATTGAAGATTCAAGCACACACGATTGTTTAATAACGCTGACATCGGTTCCAGTGTCAACTAAGAAATTAAAAAAATCTGAAGTACCAATGTCAAGACATAAGCGAACATAAATGTGGTCTTCTATTTGAGTTGAAAGAATATGTTGTACGGTTAATTAGTAAATTGTGTTTTTGTTGGCTGCTCACTTAATCTTTGGTTTGGGGCTCGAAAGGGAACCCTTGTGTCTTGCGAGACCCTGAATACTTTCCTGTACCTCCGATTTAATTTTGAAATTTGTATTACTAACTACAACATCATTTGTAATATCTGACTGGATTGCGAGTTACGTAAATCCGTGTTTTCTTTTTAAATCATTCGTTTATATGTACACTGCGCCAATTAAAAAACGGAATAGAATTTTTTTTCGAAATAATACCCAGATTTGAACGCTTTTATCTTGGTGTATTAACACCTTAAAAAAAAAAAAAATTGTTTCTAGTTGAACAACACGCTGCTTTTCGATACTGGAATTCGTTTTATTTGATTTTGTTTTTTTATGACTGTGTTGAGTAAAATAAAAGGTGGCTAAAACAAAAAATTATGCTGCTGTTTGAAACTGTAAACGAACTTGCTCGATATTTCATTCAAAAATACAAATTGGCTATTTTATAGATAATTTAGAAACCTTGAAAATGATACTATAGAGATTTCTATGCGGCCACTCCTTTTCGAGGTATTGAAGTTTCAGAAAAAACGTATCAAAAAGCGTATGAACGTTAACCAGAACATTTTTTGTTCTTGTAAACAACGCACTCTACGATAAAATTTTAAGTCACTTTAAATTTTATGTTATGGAATTACAAGAGTTCAAATCTGGTTATTTTTTCAAAGATAATTTCTGCTCCATTTTTTAACTGGCGCAGTGTATCTTTTCGAGGGTTAAGTAAATTTTTTTTTACGATTCAGCCTAAATGTACAGATAAGAGTGCCTTAGATTTTTATGTATCAGGAAGAATCCTCTGAGGGTATATAAAACCTAAAGGGTATAATTACGATCCTAAGTGGTAACGGAAATGTTTAATGCATAAGTTCGCAATTCACTAAATACTTAATTGGAAGTTAAAAATAAGTCAACACTGACTTAGGAGCCTGAGGGTCCAGTAAAATGATACATGCTAATAACGAGATGCTAATGTTTTTTTACAACGAAAACATCTTAAATCAGCTACACGTTATTGTTTTCATAACGATTAAAGTAAAGTACAAGTTTCAGCCATCATTCCATTTTTGGAAATAAACAAAAAAACTGATGTTATCGGATTTGAAAAATCGCAGTGAGAACGTCGCCTTTCTGTATACGATTGCATAGTTGCACGACTATTTAAAGCCCTTGATACTGTCAAGCATTCATTTTTGTTTCATAAATTATGGAATACTGGAATTAGGGGAAAATTTTTCGATTAGATCAAATCCTATTTATCTGTTCATTTAAGATTAATAATATTTGTAATGACCATTACATGTCACGGTTGGTGTACCACAGGGGCCGGTTCTTGAACCAACTTATGCTTTCAATAAAAATAAATTTTAAGTTTACCTTGAGCTGGTCTATTTCCAACAGTAATGCTAACTGTTTTCAAATAGAAAAAAATTTCAGTTTTAAAAATTTCGGTATAATTTTGAACTTTAAATTGAAATTCTCTGAGGCACCTCCAACTCTAGGTAAACATTTTTGTCTTCTGGAACTATGTGGTTGTGCCAATAAAAGAAATAAAATAATTTTGGTGCCAATTAAAACATTTTAAGTTATTAGTTAATCCAATTTACATCGTACATGCGTTACGTTTTATGAAATGAGCAAGCCAAATTTCATCCAAATTGATCCATAGTTCAGAACTTCTTATAATTGTCCTTCAAAGTTTATCATCATAGTTAAACAATATCGAAGTTTCATCCTGATTGGCTATATTAGGAACAAAATGTGCAGTTTTGAATTGCACTGCAAAATGACGAGATGGTGCACGGTTATTTAAATATAAAGAAAATTACGAAAACCATAAATTATGGTTAAAAAACTGTCAGATTTCCCATATCACCAAAAAAAATATTTTTGTTTGTTCCTAACACTTTGACCAGAAATATTTTATCGTAAGGTAAAAAAAAATAATGAGCGAGTTCACCGTCAACTCGCAAAAGATTTACTAAATAATATGGTTCGCGATTTAGGGATGATTATAGAGAGGCAAAAATTGGTGCCCATATCTCCATATTTATGATTCGAGGTATCATATCTAATTTAATATATAATTTGGACATTTGTTTTGAGCTAGGTTTAGCAGTTCGTGTTGTTACTTGTGACCAAGGTTCTAAAAACCGTAAATCATTCAGTTAAATAGGTGTTTCCACAAACAAACCAATTTTAAATTATGACGGCCCAATAAAAAATGTGTAATTAGGGAGTTATACAAATTAGAACAAAAATGTGTAACTAGAATGTGCCCCAAATTGCAGGAGAAACACATCAACCCTGATTACTTTGACAAGGTGAAGGTAAAATACGCCACACAAAATATTTAGTCATAATGTAGTAGCTGGAATTAAAACTATTTACGGTTTAAATAATTTCTCTGATTTGGTTAAATCGAAAGTGGATGCTACATGGATGTTTTTGGAGAAGTTAATACGCTATTGATATTCGATATCTTAAATTCAAAGCGTATGTTTAATATTAATGAATATAAGTCGGGTTTAAAAATTATTAAAAATAGTGGGTATACCAAATTTCTTGAAGAAATGGCTACATATTTGCAAAACATCAAATTATTTAATAGAAAAAAGGTACTTTTTGTTAAAAGAAATAAGTGACGAAACATTTTTGTTATGTTAATATTAATTTTAATAACAATTTTTATTGTAAGTTTTTAACAATATTTTTTGCGGTGTTTTGTTTGTACCAACCAAAGGTTGTTGTTCTCTAAAAAACAATGTTCTTGTTGTTTCTTTTAGAGTTTGATAATGGATGTGATGTACGTCCGAACTGTCACAAATAATGTATAATTATTTATAAAAAATAAAAATAAATAGGCTTTATCCAGATACTTTTTTGAATCACAAATAAAACTACAAGCCTAAGAATCTTCTCACATATAGTACTAGAGAAAAGGTGTTTTCATTTGACGGAATGGTTCAGACTATTAATGGCATTTTGTCTTTACTAGAACCATTGACGAATATTTATTAACTTCTAGACTATATCAGGATGCTCTAGAAAATACCTGTGCTCTAATAAGGTCTGCAAATGGAAATAATACACACCCCTCAGTTCAGGAATTTAATTACACTGTAGCGAAATTGTGGTCTATATAATTTTTAACATCTTTCACAACCCTCTCGAACTGTGAAGATGATAATGACTATAAATTATTAGATATTATTCGAGAAGCAATTCAAGAAGAATCTAATAAAACTGGGCCAAACCAGCCCGGAATATGTGACGATTCACGAGATAAATGTTCTACGAATATTTGCAATGTTTCCGATGGGGTACCGAATTAAAAAAGGTCTTTAAAAATGAATTAAAAAAATTGATTTTTGTATGAAACACCTGCGCCTTTTTTAATTCATTTTTTTAACAAATTTTCTGAATTAAAAAAGGCGAATTTGACGAAAAACGTAAAAACGGAAAAAACGTAAAATGAATTAAGAAAGGCTTTTGTTATTTCATTTTATAAACACATATCTTAATTCATTTTCAAAATGAATTAAAAAAGGCATATATTATTTCATTTTTAAACATAAATCGTAATTTATTTTTTTAACAAAAATCAGAAATGCGTGTTTGGAAGAAAATGTACGAAATTCACCTTGTTACAAAATTAATACTACCATAATTTAAATGCGTCTCTAGTAAAAATTTGTTTTATATTTACGTTTCATTGGATTTCTTTTTTCTATTGTTTTTTGTGAAATATTCGAAACCATAGAAGATTCTGGCTACACGAATTAAAACGGCTGTTTGAGAAAAGATATTTTTCTGAATAAGAAAAGGGCCCTTTTTAATTCATTTTATAAAATGAGTTAAAAATGCGTTCAAAAAAATTTAAATAAAAAAGTTAACTTAATTAGGTTTTTATGTTTTCATTAATGAAAGTAAACACTGATCATGATCGATTTTAATTCGTTTTCGAAATATGTAAAAAATTAATTAATTTGTTAACTAATTAAAAGTTAATTAATTTTTAATTTTTTGCTTAATTTTTTACATATGAGCCGTTTATTTTGAAAATGGGGCAAGTCCACATTTTGTTGAAACGAGAAAATGAAGGAATATTTCTTATTTTTTGAACAAGTATTAGGAATTATTTTTTTTTAATTTTGACTATAAATTATTCACCGTTAGAAAAATTATACTTTTGTTTGTCTATTGTTATCATTAACTTAAATTTTTTGAAAAATGGACTTGCACCACTTTCAAAATTAACGGCTCATATTTTGGAAACGAATTGGAGTCGCTCATGATCATGAGTGCTTGTTTTCATTAATGAAGGTATGACGGCCTGATTTATTAACTTTTTTGTTTAATTTTTACATATTTTAAAAACGAATTAAATTCGCTCATGATTAGTGCTTATTTTCATTAAGGAATAATGAAATGTAAACGTCATTACAATCGTTTAATAAGTTATTTACTTTATTTCCTGATACTTGGTTATTCGCGTTTATAATATTATATGACTGTTATTCCCATTTTCCTTCTTTTTATTATTATCAGAGGATAAACAATATTCAACTCCGTTAGACATTTTATCCGAAAAAATCACGCTAGGTATTTGCTAATATATACATAATAACATAAATAATTATAATAGATATTAGTACATTTTCACTTTTTGTTTAATTTTATAATTTACATCTTAGTTCATTTTCAAAATGAATTAAAAAAGGTTTATGTTATTTCATTTTATGGGCACATATTAAAACATTATAAAAGTGAAATAAGAAATGCCTTTTTTAATTCATTTTGAGAAACTTATTTTATTTCATTTTTAGTATAGATTTTAATTCATTTTTAAAATGAATTAAAATCATTTATTTAAATTCAGAAAAATCGCCTTTTTTAATTCATGTAGCCGTTTTCGATAGTGATACCGACGAACCAGCTTTAGATAATAAGCCGGAGTCATTACCTTATATAACAAATTCAGATGCTTCCACAAGATACTTTGTTGGCTATTTCATTCAAAGAGCATTAAAAAATTTAATTGTGTTAAAATTTAATTGTGCTCTGACATTAGTTAAGGAAAATGACTACTTGGAACGTAATTCTGAGTTACTAATAAAATATAAAAATTATATGAACGATACTTTTGGAAAGTTGCAAACTCCCTCTACGACATTTTTGGAACTTTGCAGCCACCAAATTTATCAATTCAAAGTTTTCTACAAGAGCAATGCTCACATGATTGGAGTCAAACAGGAAATTGTTAATATTTTACAAGTCAACGACCAAGAATGTGACAATAAACATGACTTGTGATTTTAATTTTATTGAGAAAGCACAACAGTAAATGGCACATGGACAGTATTAAAAATGAACAGAGAGGACTAGACAAACTTGGATCTACTAATAAACAAACAAGAAGGTTGAGGAATTCGACCCTCAATTAAATGATAACAAAATAGATGTACAAATAAATTTATAATACCTACTTACAAATACAATTTGGAATTACCAAATGAATTTAAGGTTTTTGTTTATTATTAATAAAAAAACAAATTGGTATGTCTATCCGACTCCTCGGACGACACATTCCTTTCAAAGCGTCATAAAATAAAATGCACTACATTTTTTATCATAACTCGTTATTTTGAGCGCAGGGACAGTCTTTAAATGATTTCACGGGTTTCGCTAAATTTGGACACTCTTCACCAATATCAAAATGAGGCGTGCCAATAAAATTCCCATTCCCTTTCCCTGATAACCAGCCTTATAAATTTTACAATATTTAGAACTACGTCGTGTTGAACAGCAATTAAAACATCATTCACCATTTTTCACTTTTATGTTTGTTTCGCACAAATTTTATGGTAGAAATAAAATACGTAATTCGATTTTCATAGCTTAAAATTTGATAATGCAAAGACATTTCAGTCAAAAAATATATTTTTTTTAGAAGTTGAACAATTTTACTTTTGTCTAAATTCTGTTAAGTTAGACAAATAAATTAAGAACAAACCAAACGTGAAATTAAGACATATCAAAAATTTACTGCACATTCCTTGACGATCCGGATTTCTAGAAAAGTAAATTTGGTGATTGTGGTTTTGTGGTGGAAATAATCCAAATCTAATGAGTCTTCAAAATTTAAATGGATCATATAAGCTTTAAAGTATATTAAACTATAAATCATAGCAAATGCAATTCTAAACGCTTTTTAAAGGATGAATCTTTTAGTATCAACCGTAAAGGTTTTATTTTGAAGTAGGTAACGTTTATGAGTTTAAATATAATATGTATTTATAATAAATTAAAATGGAACCATTTTTGGGGTGGATGATGAACGTTCAAAGGAGACAGTCGTGTTTTTTGTCTGCTGCGTAGATAAAAGTTTTTTAGTGTAATTTTTGTTTTTTTGATTAATTTAAATTTCTTAATTAATTTTTTAGTTTAGTGTAGTGTTGTAAAATTAATTTTTAATTTTTATTATCCATTTTTTGTATTTTGGTGCATAATAAATAAGTGACAGTGATTTAATTAAATGTGAATTTAGAAAATGTAATCCATCGGGATACAATTGTCAGGCAATGTTATGTATTTATAATGAAAAGAAATCAATTTTCTTGATTTCAATATTAATTGCATGAATTTGGCTGTAGTTTTGTGTAATTGTGTATAAAATCCTAATACATAAATCTTATTTTGATCGATTTTATATCAAAATTAAAATTGTTATACACGCGTTAAAATTCATGACTTTTTTTGTTTCAAATACAAATACGTATACGTATTTTTATTTTTCTATACAATTGACACAAACATATCGAAGCTTAATACATAAACGGGATTGTTGTTACAATTTTTATATTATTTTGGTACATGCAGTATAATATTTTAATGGTATATTTTGGGAAGGTAAATTTGCCCGCTTTTCAAAATCCCGCCTTCAAAATCCCGAAATCAAAATTTCGCTTTTTAAAATCCCGCTTTCTAAAATCCCGCTTTTCAAAATCCCGCTTTTCAAAATCCCGCTTTTCAAAATCTTGGTTTTGAAATATGAAAGACGTATTTTTTTTAATTCGAGCCGCGCTTTCTGGTGAAGGAAAATTTTATAAAGTAAAATAAAAATAAAAATCGGGATTTTGAAAAGCGGGATTTTAAAAAGCGGGATATCGTTACGACCCCTACACTCAGAGAAAAAATATGATAAATGAATGATTGGAATTATTTTGTTATGATCCAGGAAATCATATTCAACTATATTTGATATATCCTAATATATTATAATAATAAATATCATTTATGTAATCACTAGAATTATGTATGATAAATTTTATTAAAATATGATAAATGCAATAATTTTCGACTTTAATGATTGCAACAATCATGCGATAAGATTTAATTTAATTGAGACAATCATGTAGTATGGTTTTATATATGATCTGCAATATTTAAATATGGTTAGAACAATCATAATACAATAGGGTCTATCATAATAGAATTAGGTCTATCAAAACAAAATAAGGTTTATTGGAAATTATTTGTATCTCCTCGTGTTTGCTACGGTCATATCAAATTGAATTTGTACTCTAACAATATCACCTAATCTCGTGAGAAGTCTTAAATAAAGAAAATATTATAACAATTAAAAAATAAATTATTATGTTTAATTAAATTATTATTAACGTTAATAGTTAAAAAGTGTTTTAGTGATGTTAATAGTTTTGAAACCTAAAAGTGAATTTTTAGTAGAACAAATTGTTACTAAACCTTATAAGGGGGTAATTGTGTCTTGCAGTAGAAAACTACGGCATGTAAGTAATTTTTTGTATACTACAGACAGCATTAAACACCGTGTTGATTATTGAACCATTTTTCTTTCTGAATGTTTGCTCGTTCAGTGTTATTAATTATTAAAATAAAGGGTGTTTCCAATTATTTAATGTGTGTTTGGAATACAATTTTTCTTAAAACAATACAATTGTACATAAATAGTTTTTGAGCATACAAATTTAATTTTCTAAAATAGATTCAAAAGAAGTAAAATAGCCATAATTTTGCAATTACATTTAAAATTTTATTCCACTAAACAAAGTTTTAGCCCTTAAAAACAAATTTATTCAAAAACTATCCACCTATTTCGGCTGAAATCGGCAAACCAATTACGCTTGTAATAGAGGAACGGAAGAACGTATCTGGGGTGATAATTGAATATATCATTAATCGCAACCTAAATAAATTTTAAGTAGTTTTATTAAAATCAAAATATAAATATTTGTCATTGAGGTTTCTTTAGGTTTTAATACAAAACGATAGCCGTCGAAAATAGTCGTCGAATTGCATAGTAAGGCCCCAGGTTTCATATTAAGACAAGGCAAACAAAAATAGTTAAATTTAAATTACACAAAACTACAAAAAGGCAAATGTGACTTTTTTCTTAGTAAGGCAGCAGGAGACGGTCTTTATTCCATCTTCCGGAGGTTGCATTGCCAAAGGTAATACAATATAATTTGCATTAAAGTATATTATAAAAATGCTCAGTGAAGCTATTTTTATTTTCAGGAAAACTATTCAATATTTACAGCAATTACAGCTCACCTTTCTTGCTCTGAATTAATAAAAAGATGATCCATGTCATTAACTGCTATACCTTAATCATCTCAAATAATGTGAAATATCGAATTTAGGTAAATTAATAATAAGCTCTTGCGCTGATAGATACCCATTTCTATGATGACATTGACTATTTAAAATGTAGATGACTGCGGGGAGCTTTACGAAAACACTGCAGGTAAAAAATAATAGTAAATAGAATTAATTTATTAACGCATATAGCAACATTTGAAGATTTTAACCTGTTTTATTCATTAAAAGCGGAATTAATTTCTAAATTGATTAGTTGCATAAATTACTTGCGTCTTTAACAATATTAATAAATATTTTTCCACTATTTCCCGATGATCATTGGTGCTACCCTAAAACATCCAAATATTGACACCTTTGAGCAGTGGAATTTTCGAAAAAAATTATTGATTAAACCAGATTATCTTTGTATATCTTTGGCCCACGCCAAACTAATCTTTATAAGTGGTTAATAAATTAAAGGCCAAGAATAATTTTTAATTGTAATTTAAAAATTCGTTCTTTTAAAACACTAAGTCAACAAAATTAACCTAAATTTCTCGTAATTTTTTGCCAAGATGGTGTTTTGAAAAAACGAAAATTCGGCACAATTTTCATATAATTATTACATAAAAATTTAAAAAATTGTCTAGTGCATTTTTAACGTAAAATTGTTTTGTTTGATTTAGCTTCGCACTAGGACCGCAGAATAAATGTGGCAAATCAAATTAGATATAACTGTTTGGTGGTTGTTACCCACGATGCCATTAGACAAAGTTCATTCAAATTAATTTAAAAAAAAATAAAAAATTCAGAGATATTTCAAGATAGCCATACTTTTAAAGTCCTATGTAATTTATCTTAATTCAATAATATTTCTATTTACAGGTGAACGACTAGCGCTTAGTTTAGTACTTCTGCTGTACATTCTTCCACGGAAAGAGGAATCAGAAAGGAAATTCTCGCTTTTCTAAAAAATAAATTCCAAATTCATTTATAACTATACCTATATAGGCTATATTTAAATTACATCAAAAACTACAACCTATTTTTCTACAGAAACCAGTTGAAGCGGCCGAAACGGAGGGAAATACTGAATTTCTCAAAATTATTTTTATACGTGAACCTTTAGAAATAATTCATGTGTGAGTTTTGCGTGAAAACGTACATGTTTACGAATGCTTTAGAACCATTAACTACTATACCTTTAATTGTTTGGGTATAAATGCTAAAAGCTCAACCAGCGAAAAATTATGAATTAAGGAATTTTAATGACACTAATTTTTCTTAATTTTTTGACATTCGAACCAGCGAAAAACTATAAATTTAATAAGAGCCTAAACACAGAAAAAAATAAAAACTGTTTGTTTTTGTTTATGTGCAATACAAAATGGGGCTACATAATTTGCGAGCACAAAATGATCACATTTTTTATCATTTAGAAAAAATGCATTAGAAAAATGTTGTTAAATCAACAATTAAATTATTTCAGTCGGCTAAATCTAGAAAAATAAAAATAAAATAGTAAAATTATTGAGTCATTGCTATGAAATTAAACAAAAATCTTGAATATAATTATTTGTATCAGCCAGGGTAGGTTTTCGATTTAAACTTGTCGAGGTTTAAGTTAAAGTGGAAGACATTCATGATCTAACAAGACCAAAAATTTGTAGCAGGGTGGCAAGAAAACCTAGTGGGATAAGATTCTACGTGATGTTAACAACAAATTTTTGTACCACATGCGAAATGTCATAGAGACTAAACAAAAACTGACCATTTGCATTATGTAATTACACAAAAATAATTTAAAGTTAATTGATTTACTATTTTAGTTTGATTTGTTTCCATACTGCACAAATAATAATGAGAAAAAGTTGTGGGTACAAATAATCTTGACCAAAACTAAACTATTTGTAATTTCTCCTATAAGAACTAAAATTTTAAAAAAAATTTCATTGAAATTATATAAAGCAGGGTAATTAAGCTTATTGAATTAAAATTAATGTTTTCAAAAAGTTTATTATGTATATGTATATAATTTTTAAAGTTGTTTGAGTTACGCTGCATCAAAAATTTAGCAGGTGCAAATAATTTTAACTATGACAAGTATCTTTTGCATCGACATTTTTTTGGATTTGACATTTTTTAAGTGACTTTACTTTTTCGCTAGGAGAGAATACAGAAGTTCTATTTACCGCATTTTTAAGTTTTGTTAATTCTTAATTTTAACGTTTATAATTTAATTTTTCGCTGGTCGCCACTTACCTATCCAACATTTTGCGAAAATATGTGCATGGATTTCATACAGAAAGCTATGATATATAAAACGTCACCAAAGACATGTTCAATGATTCCAGATGTATTCGAAGATAATACTTCCTATTTTTCTAATGAATTACTAAATTCTTTAATTTTAAGTTTAGTTTAACTAATGAATTTGGCTCAAGATACTGGTTTTGTATATGGCAGTCTAATGCTTGGTTTCACAAAAACAGGCAAACTCCAACTCAATTAATAAATATTTCAACTCTTTCTTCTGCGAATTTCGATTTATTTCAATTTCTTAAACGCACGCTAATTTTATTTCGTTTATACATGAAAATTTTGACTGAAGAGCTATATTCAGCTGCCCAATTTCGTTCAGCTAATTATTTAACTGAATGCTAAATATTTCTATGTAAAATAAAATTAAATTAACTTGCATTGAATTTTTATTGTGAAATAAAATGAAATTTCATAAAAGAACAAAGGGAGGAAATATTATTTAACTAGAGATTGGTTATTTTTTTTGTGAAACCGGGCATAATGGAAATAAAAAATCTGGAAATTTTACAGAAATATAAGTGCGCGACAAGAGAAGTAGTTTAGCACTAATTTCATAGATTTCGGAAATATTATTCTAAAGAAAGGACCAGTAATCCACTTAAATGGTATTCCTAAATTGGTTTTTGTTAAATGGTTACTGAAATATAAAACTGTAAAATATATTTGGTGATTACACGAATTAAATATTTGATTCAAGTTAAAGTAGAAAAGAAAATTATAAAGAGAATTTGGCTGTGTTAATATAATTCGCTAATACAACCTGCGCAGTTCATTCTGTATAATATAGATTGAAAATTGTTATACAATCAGTCCAGTCGCCGCGGCCTGATAAGAAGATTGATTTTTTCATAATCATAATCGGATCAGTTCGAACTTGGATTAAATTCTAATACAATTTTCGGAACATATTAACTTCAAATAAATTAAAAATTAGAAATATAAAACGGAATATTTTAGTTGTGTTCAACATTTGGAAAATTTAGGTTTCAATTATCATTATTACGGTTTTGAAATTGAATTTGTGGAGCAATTTTAAACAATCATATGATTAAAAGTTTTATGAAAAATTTTATGAACTTAAAAATATAAAAATAAAAAATTATTTCGTTTAAACCTCTAATTTGGATATAACAATACTATGTGTACTGTACGATAAATTAATTCAAAATAAATGTACATTTCATAAACTATAGAATATGTTTTGTTATTTAGTAAAACTTTTTACACTTTCTGTCGTAGGCACTTGGCGAAACACACTTAATACACACATTTTTAAATTTTTTTAAAAACACTTATTAAATATTTCGCAAAATTACAAGAGGTTTAAAAAATCACTCGATCGATTTCGGCTTATTAGGCCATCATCAGGAGTGTAGATACTCCTGATGATGGCCTAATAAGCCGAAATCGATCGAGTGACTTTTTAAACCTTTTGTAATTTTGCGAAATATTTAACAAGTGTTTTTAAAAAAAATTAAAAATGTGTGTATTATAATATATATGCATGATAGCTGCTATCACACCCCGCAGTATACTTGATTAATTGGTACGATAACAACTATCACAGCATCTGATGAGCTTTATCATATGAACATACTAAATTCAATTAATTTATTGATAACAACTATCATAATATCTGAATTGTCTTATCATCTCCAAATGATAAATTCAATTATATTATTAATACGATCCATCACAATAGCGATATATGTAATCATGGATATGGTTAATTCAATAATATTTGCATAAAAACGTGCATAATTTATTAAATAGATACAATCATTATTATTAATTGTATACATCAAGCTATGATTTTCTTAATTATAGCATCTAATCATAAATATGATGGTCACTTTTATGATCAGCTCAATCTTATTTTTTCTCTGAGTGTATATATTTATATGCTTTTATAAATTTATCATTATTCTAGAAATAATTAGAGAAGACGTTTTTACATAGATACGTCCCCTGCTACGCACATTAAAGATTATAGAAAACATTTATTTTCCTATAGGTGTGTTGGTGGTTTTAGTATTATGTATAATGCGTTTTTTGTTTTATTAGCCCTCGTCACGAGCTTGCGTATTTGCGTATTTCGTAACTTCGTAAATTTGACGTTTCTTCTGATTGGTTGAAATTGTTTCCCCTAAATAAGCAAGAAACGTCAAAAATAAACACGCTCACAGGCAGATATCAAGCTGCTCGAAGATTTCCTAGAAACTTTCCGGTGAATTAGCTCTATGAATTACAAATTTTTTAATTATTTAAGAAACAAAATATGTATAAAATAAAAATGGAAATTAAAGAAACTTATTTAAAATTAAATTTTTTTATTTAAATTACAAATTTTAACTAATGTAAGAGACATGCTTGCGGTGTTTTTGATGATGATATATCACGGCTTTCCTGAGCAGCCGCTTCGAATATTGTAAAATTACGATTCAAATGTTCGTTTAATTCAAGTATTGCAGCTACATTTCCACAGCGGTAACAATAATTTGGTGCTGACCACACAGTCAAAACAGTCTCATTAAAATGCCATTTATAACCTTCACCTTCCATTACTAATTGATGGGCCCCAAAATCATATCAATATCGTTGGATGTGTTAAATTGTAGTACTACATCGGAACCAAATAAACAGCCGGCACCCCTTGGTGATACACCTCAACCTTGAGTGTCTTCGGGATCACTCCATAACAAATCGCACATTGGGTCGTCATGTGGCACCTCCTGTTTACGATTGATGGAACGGATTTGGTCTAAATACTGTATTGATGGACTTAAACTACCGTGCACACAAAATTTTTTGCCATTGATTATGGCCGATATTCGAAAATCTCAGTGCAATGACGCCATACCGTGTTCCGAGCCGTATTTTCTTACACATTCATCATAAAATCCATATACCTGTGTTATTTGACGTGATTCATGATTACCACGTATCAAGGTTATTCGATCGGGATAACGTACCTAAACAAGAAAAATATAAATATTAGTAAGAAGTTTGAATCGGAATCAATAAACTCACCTTTAGCGCCAAAAGCAGCAAGAATGTTTCAATACTGTAGTAGCTGCGATCAACAAAATCGCCCATAAATAAATAATTTGACTCGGAACATCACCGCCCACCTTGAATAACTCTTTGAAATCATAAAATTGCCCATGAACATCGCTACAAACTGTAACAGGTAAATCAACTCTGCACATTGCTTTCTTCCACCAAAATCTCTCGTGCCTTATAGCACATAATGCCTTCACTTTATTCTCTTTAATAATTTCACATCGTTTTCAGGCTACTTTCTTCAGCGTATTTTGATAATTGTGATTACTTGTGATTTTTAATAAATAATTGATCAAAATATTATTTATAATATTATTTTTACTTATTTAAAATCACAAGTAATCACAATTGTCAAAATACGCTGAAGAAAAGTAGCCTGTGAGCGTGTTTATTTTTGACGTTTCCTGCTTATTTAGGGGAAACAATTTCAACCAATCAGAAGAAACGTCAAATTTACGAAGTTACGAAATACGCAAATACGCAAGCTCGTGACGAGGGCTATTGTTATTTGGTGTTGTTTTCTCTCGTGTTCTATGTATGTATGAGATAACGGTGATGCTCTTTATATACCATGAGCTACACAACGCAAAATTTTCATGCAGTCGGATCAAATGGAATTCTTATACTACGTAGTACAACGTATAAACGAGTAAATTTGAGTCGAATTGGAAATTTAATTAGAATTAAAAGTTTCATGTATTCGATTCTAATGAGATTTTTATAATTTGTATTATGGAATAAATTTGAATCGAATCAGAATCTATCATATGTAATACAGTGAGGTCTCGTTATAGCGAATATTGATTTTAGGAAATTGAAATTTCGCAATGAATTTTTTATTCGCCAAAGTGTAAATTGTTTTATGTGAAAATGTACTATGGTTTATATGGAAGTAAATTAATAAAACTTTACATAAAGGCATGACTAAGGCTGTGTTTCAATCGGCTAAAAAGTTAAATTTTTTAACTGTGGTAAAAAATAATAAATTTTCCTCACTTTTTAATCGTTTTGGTGTTTCAAATGAAACTGGTTAAAATTGTGACGTTTACGTTTTTTATTTTTGTTTTGCGTAGAGAAAAACAAAATACAGGCTACAAATTTTTAACTGGTCCCTGACCAGTTAAAATTTTTGTGGTGAATAAAATGCCAAAAATTTAACTTTTTAACTTTTTATGCGGTTTTCTCTTCGTTTGAAACACAGCCTAAGTAAAATAAAGTAATATATTTCTCCGGTCACTTTGGCTTCGTGATAGCGAGATTTCACTGTACATATGAATGTATAAAATTGTTTATTTAACCCTCAACCACTGTTATGATTTTTATTTAATGTAATTTTAGAAAATCCGACAAACAAATCTCGTTTAATTCAATTATTTCAAATAAAAATCAGAAAATCTACAGTGGAAGAGTTTAAAATCTTCGAATGATAATATTTAGAATAAAAGAAATATTTAATATTTACAATCAAAATAGCCGCATCGGCGCATAAAAATGATTAAGGGTTAAACATGATTAATTTTAATACGGAGTATTAAAACGAGTAAATAGTAATAAATTTTATAAATTATATTAAATTAATTTAAATTAAATTAAAAGAATAAAAATTTCAATAAATTATATAAATAAAATATTAATATAAAATATTAGTTTTTGGTTGAACTGTATTTAAATTTGCATGTCAAATTTGGATCTTGGAAAAAAACAAATCAAATTTGGATTTTGGAATGGGAACAACTTTGTATTATGTATATAAGTGAAAGTGCGAGATGCTAAAACTTAATTGATTTTATGGTGTTTAGGTTGTAGTTCTATAGGGTATAACATTTTCGGGAAATATGAAAATTTGTGTTCGGAGGGAATTCCCCGTGTATTACACATTTTTGGTGGAACTAAAGTAAAATACAAAATCAGTTTTTCATAAAGTTATTATACGTTTTTCGGAACTCTCGATATTGGGTAAATCCCGAAAAAACTGTGCCCTAGGTATAATGATGAAAGTTTGTAAGAAAAAGAATACGATTTTTCAATTTCCTTTTAGTTAGTTTTTATTTATTAAATGTATAGCGTGGAATTGTATGAATTTGATTTTTGTTGGTTGTGCGATTGTAAGTGGAATTTAAATGCAGGGGCTCCATGTTTGGGTCAATTGGGATTGACTCAATTTGATGTGCTCAGTTTGTTTCATGTCTTATTTTATATTTTTTAAATCATATTTGAAAATACTTTTGCATTTTATTCTATGTATAATCGACACAAATGTGTGACTGAATTTTGGTGCATGGATCAGGAGTAGTTGTATGATTTTTATTACATACAATATTAATATATTTATTTCCGATGGTGCGTGATGTTTCCGCTTTGATGAGATGAGATGTTTTGCAGCTTGCGGTTGATGAAAATTGCAAAAATGAGGAGTTTTGTTAGTCGGGATACTCAATTATTTTAGTATTTCTGGAACTTCTTGGATCACATCGGGCTTATCAATTACAATTATGTTTTTATAATTAAGTATCAATTTCGGTTTCGACTCTAGTGGTGAACATTGCAACTACGTGAAGAAGAGCATTTTTCTATGCCTGCTTCTCAGTGGAATGAAATTATTCATTCCGGAATGAAAATACACAGCATTCTTCCCCAAAGTAATATTACGATTAGAGTAAAATTCCCAAAGTAAGACTACATTTAATTCACCGTCGATTGCTGGCACATGTTAGCACATTCTTCTTGTTAAATATTCTATTCTGTTTTATTTATGGTGCTAACCAAATATGTATATTCAATATAATTTAGTACAATCACATACTAAACGTATATTGTTTGTAAATTAACTGTCAGTTATACAACCCAATGTGTATGTATCCAAAGTGATAGTATAGAAAATAAGTTTTGTAAGAGATAGCGTTGTTAAAATTTAAATTGTTTTTTTACATGCATAATGTATAAAATGGCCTTATGTAAATTAACCGTTTTTTCGTGTAAAACCTCAAAGTGTAATTTACTCGCCCTACCGTGGTTTTCAGTTCCCAGTGCCGAAAAGTAATAGCAAATCTCACACAGTAAGTATTTTTTGGCCTTCAATCAATACTTATGATTTGTTTGTCAAATTTGCATGCCTCCTTTTGTAATTTGTTGTAGTATCGAACGTAGAGAAGTGGTTGAAAGTGTTGCTTATCACGCCGAGTTAAAATTACCAAATTTTCATTTTTATGAAAATCAAAGATTCATTTTTATGAAAATTTTATAATTTTAACAAACATTTTTAAAATTATGATGGCTTTTATCACTTCAAACTATTTTTTAATCAGAGAAATAATAATTTTGTGAAAAATTGGTAATGTCGTCCTAGATTAAATAATCGCTCTCGCTGGTCCCAGTGGTGACAAGAAAGAATGTCACGATTGGGTATTGTATTGCGTATATATGTATTTGGGTATGAATTATAAAGGCTTAAGCCTCATAAATTGTCATTGTACTCTTTCTTCCTAATAAGGAAACATTAAATCCTAAGCACAATTTTAATTTTCTTCTAGACCAATTTTGATAAAATACCAATCGAATTTCCAAATGTTCAAGGACCAGTACAAAATCTTTAGAATATTTTGTATTTGTTTGTTTTTCCTCTTCCAATTAGTAGAAAATACATTGAATTATCTAAATTTAGATGCATTAGTGACCACGGATGAAACTATAAAAGTCATCCACAGATATATAGCAATAGACGACTTTAGCGCTTATCACCACATACGGATGGTATAAGATATTTTGCAATATATGGCGCTTGCCATAATAGAGTGATATGGAGTATGCCTAACCCATTATCAAGAAAAGATACCTGGGAGCACCATATTCCAGAATAAGTGGGTCCAGGCTCTGCCTGCATCCTCAACATAAAATGTTTGTAAGGATTTGGGATGTTAGTCACAGATATAACTAGGGCAGTAATCGCAGCAAAGTTATTTTATAACTACATAGTTAATTTATTTAAAAAAAATTTGTTAAACAAAACCATTCTCACACTATCGATTTGGATTTTGTTAATTGTTAGTATATGTATGTTAGTAGTGAATAGGTATAGGTGTTGCTATAGGTTTCATCAATATGTGTACTCAAGATTTAATATCCAGTGGTCTTCTCTTCTTGTGCTGTATATAAAGATTTGTCCCTATCTCCCACCATTACCAATTCTCGCGGTGGGTGTATTTGTCATGAAATCAAAATTAAAACCATTGAACAGAAAAAAGCTGCGTATGTCAAAATGACTCAATTCAATATCAATTTAAATATGTTTTGTATTTTAAAATCTTATTCACAACCACACAAATCTAAAATCATGCATTATTTGTGAGAAATCAAGAAATTTGACTTTCCTCATTACAAATTTAAGGTATTCGAGAAAGATATTGCCTGATAAATGCATCCCAGTGGATTACATTTTTCCATATTTAATTATTTAATTTCTTTAATTTTAATTTAAAATACTTCACACATTGATATTTTTTTTGATTTCGGCCGTAACACTTTAGAACACTAAACAATTTCGATCAGTCAACTCAAAAATAAAAACACAAAAATCTGTCATGTTTTCCTTTACTTTCAATTCTCTCCTGTATGTAATTTTTTTAGGTTAGAAAACAATCAAAAAGTTAAAATTGCAAAAAAAATGGAAACAATTAATTTCACGTTGAAGTTTTATTGCGACGGGTATAAAACCCAACAATACAACAAACCATCAACTTTTGAAAATTAAATTAAAGCAAAAACAGGAGAAAATGGATAAAAGTTAAGGAACGAATGAAAAACACGACTTCACACATTGACTATTCTAGTACCTTTTCTAATTAAGATAAGTGTAATGAGAGTAAAAATTAAATATTTGTTAAATTGACAGAAATGAAGTGATTTTTTCTTTAATTGGTATTGCGTTTAATGAGTATCTGAGGGTGGCCCTTTTACATTTTCCAAGTGTATTTTATGTTTTTCTATTTTTTTTATTGCACGTATGGGTTGTACGAGCCACGAGTTTTTGTGTTTAAGACCCTCCCAGCCGTTGAGTCTATTTCATCTAAGCGTGCACGTCAAAACGGGAAAGAACCCAAAACGGTTCGTTACAGAAAGGGATATTCTATACAGAACAATATTCTAGTGTATCGCGCTTGCCATAACAGAGTGATACGAACAAATTTATTTCCGTCACTTAATGTTCCACAGAACGATTAAGATCTGCTTCAATCGTCGAGGGGGACGGGGGGGGGGGGGGGGGGGGGGGTTTGTTAAGCAAAAAATAATTTCTATAAGGAAATAATGCATTCGAATTTATTTGAATTAAATTTTTTATTAGTTTTTTATAGTTTTATATTGATTCGTCGTGACACTAAGGCCAATTTATCGAGCACACACTCTATTTACAGAACCACATCTCTGTGAATATTTAATGATGCCAATCCATTTAGTCGCTTCCCACCGATTGTCTTTCGTAGGTAATTTTTGAGGCTGCTGAACGTCCTTGAACTCTCCAATTTTAGAAATTATCCAAGTTAAGAGTACTAGTAAAAATCTGACAAACATTTTGTACCAATTTTGTTGTACACCGGTAGATACCTGACCGTCTTTTAAACATTTTAATTAACTTCACTTAGGTAATCTATTTTTGAATTAATCTGGAAAACGGTCTACACAAATCTATAAAAAACACGGCTAATATTATGCCGCTTTGTTATTTCTTTTATGTGAAGAATTAAAAAGAGGTTACATGTATTGTACCTATGTATAACAAAGAGGCAATAATTATTTGCCTTACTCGAATTATAAATTATTTTATGTAGATCAACACATCACCATGTAATGATTTTATAATATGTGATCCCCCGCAACCCCCCCCCCCCTTCCCTACGCCGCTGACTTCACAATATACCATTAATCAATAATTAAAATCTGTATCAGTTAAAATTGGCCGGATACATACATATATGTGACTAACTCAAGAAATGTATTGGTGTGGAGGACGTTATTTTAAGTTGATTTCATAAGAATTAGTTTGTGTCAAGTGAAGGTTCTTGAGAATAATTAACTATATTTCAAGGCCTTTTTTGGTTTTTGTACGACTACGTTTTATGTCGAGCTGCCACTATTCTGAAAACATGATATTTAATTGTATAGCTAACAGTATGACATCTAGAGAGACACATATAAAAATAACTATTTTCTAATATTTACTTATTCATTTGCCTATATCGAACAAACATTTAATAAATCTTGTTGACAATGAATATCTTATTTTATCAATATTTTCGTCACACGTGACCAACCTCAACATTACATTAGCCGGCATATTATCGTTCGCTCATGATGGTTTGAGTCCAACTCCTTTTTACAACCTTAAAAATAGTTCTTATTAATGTTGAGTACTGTGCCATACATACATTTTGGTTCTCTGTTTACCCCTAATAACATACACCTAAATCGCTTCTAAATAAAAATTTTTTTTTCGTTCCAAATGAGCTATGTTTGCCCTACATAGCAAATTCCAATCTGTTTAGTAAAAAAATCGCGTATGTGAAAGTTATTTTTATTTATTACTCTTTTACTCTCTGTACGCCAACAACGAAAATTGCATTTTTAACATATCGGTCTGGTGCAAGGTTGTAAAAAATATTGTTAATATAAATGTGATTACATTTCAGTAAAGTTGGCACATTGTAAAATTTTAAGCTTGATATTTTTATTAGTTCAAGTTTACCTACGCTAATATTTGTTACGTGTTTAGTGAATAATAAATTTAAAAATATTCCAAACGTAAAGTATGAAAACAGCGCAAATATTATAGCGATGAGCATAAATAATTTTTGGGTTCTTTTCCTATGTGTGTAGTTAAACTGCTAAACTATTTTTGGGACAAAGTAGTTTTCCAATTTTTTTTTTTTTGTTTTTATTCTCACGCACATTATTCTTCCCATTTAGAAAATTAATATTTAGCTTTTCCCATTTTCATGTTTCATTTTTTTGTCGTTTTTGTGTTTTTTATGTTACGTTGTTTATGATTATGATTAGTTTATATACCATATACATAATAATATATACGAGTATATGTTTATGGAGTGGTTAGCGTTTTGTTTTTGTGTGGTGCTGCTTTTATTATTGTGTGTTGTTTGAGCGTTTGTTCGTTTTCATTAATGGATATAAAATCAAATCGATCAACAATAGGAAAAGCGGCACAACAACAGCACCAACACAAAATAGCACTGGAAAACAAAAAACCGACCAAACTTTAATAAAAATGTAATTATTAAGCGGAAAAATAATAAAAATTATATTTTGGGTTGTTAGAAGCACAACACAAAAAAAAAAAAGAAACTAATGAAAATATAATTTAAGTGTTTTTCGATTAGGTTTTATTGTTATTTTGTGATTGGGTTGGTATTTTGATGGGTTTTGTGTTAATTGTAATTCCAATACAACAAATAATAATGTATCTTATCGATTTTTTTATTTATTATGTGTATTCTAATTGTAAATAAGAGGTTTTTAATTAGTTTTCTTTTCTTATTGAATTTTCTATATGTATGTATATACGACCTCGAATCATTCTTCTGTTAATAGGTTTTTTTTGGTTTATTCCAATGTAGTAAAATAAATAAATTTGATGTACCTACATATTGGATTTTAATGATGCTTTTTCTACCTCATTTAGGCCATTGATTTAAAATTAATCAAGTCATTAATTATATTTTTTATGATGTTTAATTTGGTTGTAGTTCAAAATGTACAATATATAGCATACATTTAATTTAATGAAATCAATAGTATCGGTGTCGAATTGTGTTGGTTAACCTTGAAAATTATTTGCACGCAACTTAAGAATTTGTATGATTGTATTTAGTTTGTTAATTTTATTATTAATAGTTTTCTATAAAACTATGCCGGAGTGTTTACAATATTCACCACAAATCTTAAATTTATTTTTGGTCAATAAGTTCAGCAGTCCTTCACATTCTCGTTCTCTTGACATTTCGTTGTTGCTACCTACATCTCCCAGCATGATCGAAACCTTGAATTCCTTCGTCATTTGGAATCCATAGTCCCATTAATTCCCTTAGAGTCATTAGTCTGAGGGAAAATGGCTGTACAATGTAGTCGTGTGTCAGGTTATCCAATAAATCTGGATATTTAAAAAAAATTGCCAACCCGCAGTCTTTGCTCTAGAGTTGCAAAAGAGGAATCTACCGTTGGCCTTGAAACCTGCGAGAAACTCCTAGGACTCATCCATGACGCTAATATTAATAATAAAAGTTTAGTTGTAGATTCAATTAAAGAATTGAAACAAAATTCTTCGTTTCAAAATTTACCTGATACTGATTTGTCTGATGACGAATGTGATTCTGATGAATCTCAAACTAAATCAAAGACTTCCGGAGAGCACTGTGCGTCTAGTGGTCTGCAAACCTCTCAAACCCCAAGGCCAAGTGCCACAAGTTCATCATCAGAAACAATAGTTAACAATGCCGATTTAGTTAAGCAAATCACTCTTCTTTTGCACGCAGATGGAATTGCCACACAACATTTGAATAATGAGGTGGAAAACGCAAATGCCATATTGCAGCAATGCAAAACAAGCCGCATAGAAGGGTACATTTTGGAGAACCTGCCAAGGCAGGGCCATCTTCTGACGTCAGGGCTAATTCTCAAAACCTTGAGACTTCAGTGAGTAATAACGCGACTCAAAGACAATAAATGCAGCTTATAAAATTAACGAAGTACACAGATATTGGGAAACTTGGAACCAAAGAATTAGATTTCTATTTCTAATTGTGATTCTAAGGAAGGTATTGTCAACTTCTAATAGGTCAATTTACAACCCGAATCAGGAATTAAATAACCGCGATACGAATCGTCAACCGAGTTTTTCTTTTGGTACCAAACTACCAACCCCTCCATTCCAAACTTTAAATTGAGGGATAGGTCATTGGAACAGGCACCTTTACCAAATTTATTTAATACCAATAGTAATTTTTTGTCAGCTGCTTCATTGCCGTAATCATTTAATTTCACTACGCCCTCAGGCGCAGCGCCATCACATTTACCGCATGTGAACTTCGCCGCTCAGCATATCGCCGACGATCTGACAATACCTGCTAACCGACATTTTTGATGAAAACGAGGTTTTTAATCAGTTAACATCATAATGCATGCGTACATATTGTGAGAGCCTTCTAACCGCAGGTATTGTCAGATCGCCGGCGATATATCATCTCATACTGCCCCACCCAACTTTCGAACATTCCAAAATTCGGGCATGGCATCTAATCCATGTTACTTCAATGGAAATTATAATCCAAACGATACTAGGATAAAACCTTAAGACCTTTTAATGTTAAGTACAATGGCAGTCGAACAGACAGAGCTGTTGACAAATTTTTATTTCAAGTGAAATACTTGGCGAACACATATAATGTATCACAGTACAGACTGGTTAAAGATTGGCATTTATCTTGCAAAAAGTAGCCTCTGAATGGTATTGGGCTTTCCTGCGCAAAAATGTTCATTCCGAAGTTACTTATAACAATATTAAAACGCAGCTAGATCGACGCATCCAATATTGGGCAACTAACGACAGTTTCATGTCATTCATTAGCGATATGTTTATGTTTTCTAGTGGACTATATATTCCAAATTCTGCCATTGAATTCATTCGAATTGTTCGAAAGAATATGCGGCCTGGGCTGAGGTTAAACACAATCAGTGAAACATTTTCGACTATTGACCAATTAATAGCACGTTGCCGAAATCTCGAAGAAGTTTGGTCTGAGGAAGGTTTCATCCTAGAATTAGGTTTACAAAAAAAAACCTCCCGCGCAATCCCACGTAAGCCTGAGGTGAATAAAATTGTATATAAACACCGATGAACAAATCATCCTCCATAGTTTCAAATAACAGTGCGTTTGTCCCAAAAACCCACTATTAACTGTTGGAACTGTGCGGAGCAAGGTCATTATTTTACTACGGGCCCTTTTGAAAATCTTTTACATAAATTTTGTAAGAAATGTGGATTTCCGAATGTCGATGAAATTGGCTGTCCCCGATGCAAGCTATATTCGGGAAACGCGAAAACGAAGGAGTCTACGTCTGGAAGGAGTCATTTTCCGGTGAAATCTATACAAAATCCCAGTCTGATGAAAGAAGATGCCGCGACGAATAAAACGACGAAACCAGGTAATCTCATTCTTTTTTTCTATTACTGAAGGTAATTGTAATCCTTCCCTTCATCGAAAACGATGAATTGACTATTGGCACCAACGAAAGGATCTAACCAAATTAGTAACCTCTTCGATATTATATGATTCGGATGATGGTCTACCATGTTCGGAAGTATATTAAGCAATAAACATTTATATGGTCTTCTATATAGCGGTGCTAACAATAGTACATATATTGGGAAAAGGATGTGAAAAATTCGTCGCCGAGAGCAATATTAACTTTCGCAAGCGTATTACGTATTTTCAAACTGCTAGTGACCAGAAGAAGGGCGTCTTCGATTTTATTACTTTGCCCACTACTTTTAGTAGTAAAACCAAATCATTTTCCATTTTGTTGGTTCTTGATTTATCTGAACAATTATACCTAGGAATTAATTTTTGGAAAGAATTTGGAATCGCTCTACCCATTGCGTATCCGAACTAACTCCCTCTGCTTCTGACTCGAATGTGCATGAGCTCAATGAGACTCAAAGACAAGAATTAGAGGAAATTTTTCGTATTTTTCCTTCTTCCGAGAATTTATGCTTGGGAAGCACTACAAAAACCTCACATGAAATTAAGCTAATTGATCAAGCTATTGCAGTTAAGCAACGCTTCTATCCCATCTCACCAGCACAACAAGCTGATCTATACGCTGAGATTGATAGAATGCTCGCATTGGAGGTAATCGAGGAGTGTCACAAGAGTGAGTGGAATTCGCCCATGACATTGGTCCGAAAGGCCAACGGAAATGTAAGGCTGTGTTTGGACGCCCGGAAGGTATACGAGGTCACTAAGAAGGATTCTTATTCCATGCTTAATATTGATGGTCTGCTAAGCCGCCTTGATCAAACTAGAGATACACTATAGCATTGATCTAAAGGACGCGTTTTGGCAGATCCCTCTGGATGTTAGGTCTAGATACCGCCGTAACGGTACCCGGTCGTCCGCTGTACCAGTTTATGGTTATGCCTTTCGGGCTGGGCAACGCGCCACAACGTATGTACCGACTAATGGATCGGGTGATTCCATATCATCTTCATGATCGCATCTTCGTTTACCTTGACGACTTGCTTGTTACATCTGCAACGTGGAAGGAGCACTTATCACTGCTAAAAGATGCCAGTCGCCTGTTGGTCGAGGCAGGTTTGACAATAAATGTGAACAAGAGTAAATTTGTTGATAAAATCAACCCGACTTTTGGGTTATGTTGCTGGTGAAAGCAGTCTGCGGGTTGACCTAGACAAAGTTGCTGCACTTAGCAAAGTTGCTGCAATTACCATTAACTATAATACGATCTCAAATACAAAATTTTCAACCCGGTGCGTCAGAATATGTGAAAAATTTTACGCAAAGCGACGCATCTAAAAAGTATTCTTTAAAACTAGCCCCTAAATCACAGGGGTAGGTTTCCCCATGAATAACACGAAACTTCTGATTCAACCTAATAATTGGTCTTAATTGGTATAGTTGGTATTGGCGGAAGATCAGATAATCGAATTTGTTGTAAGCAAGTTTTGCATCGTATTAATTAACGTGTGCAGCACACAATTTTATACCGACGGGCTAAGTAACTTTCCAGATTTCAGTAAAGTTCTTGTTAACTGCCCAGAGAGCGATTCAAAGGCACCGGTGCAGTGGTGCGTGTTTATACAGTACAGTTTGTGCGGCATAATATTTATATTATACAACTCAAGGTCGATTCGATCGGGAGTCATAACGGTGGTACCGTTTTTTTTATTACAATTGCATAAACGCAGATATGCATTCTCCGGTGATAGTAATCAATTATAATTTATTGTTTAAATTTAATTAATAATTATAGTTATTTAATGTAAAGTTTTTTTATTATTTATTTTTATCTTATCTTAAGTTCTGTTTATACGGTAATTATCTAACATTAACTATAATTCAGTTATTCTCTGAAATCAAAGTAAAATAATTAATCATAAATTCAAATTCTGTGTTGTAGAAATTACGTGCGAAGCGCTTGGCACATGATATTGGTAAGTGATACATTTTATAATAAATTTTTGGTTTCTGGATTTAATTTGCTTCAATTCACTGAGTTTCCAGAACACACTAACAAAGCAATCTATTCCCAAGTAATTTTCTATTGTTAGCGATGTATGGGTTACCGAAAGTAAAGTTAGTTAAATTGGATAAATTAATTGTGTGGTACATTTTTTTTCTAAAGGGGTACTAGGGGGATCTCAATATGGGTTAAAGTTTCGGTGTCTCGCAGGTTCCGTCTTTGGGGTTAAATTTTTTATTTGCGAATAATTAATCAGCAGCTGTATACTTCCGTTTTATCGTAATATATCCCACTCCTACGCTGATTGTTAGCTAGCAGGCCAAAAGCTGCTTTAAGAAGATAATACAACGAACTTTCTGTTAACAACAGTCCATGTCATTCAGTTCGTTATACAGTATTCTTGAGGTAGAAAATTTAGATTAGAAAATTTTGGGAGATTTCTTTTTTTTTAATTTTAAGGTTATTAGAGACTTTCGAAATTAATTCACTAATATAAAGTATAACAGTTAAATAGTGCAAATAAAAACATGGTATACACTAAATTTGTTTAGTTGGTTTTTAGTTCAATATTGATAAGACATTATAAATGTATGCTTGATGGCTCTCTTAAACGAGTCATCTACTACAAAACATGCACATGCATAGGACGGTCTAAACGAATTTGAGCGTCCCGGGCGAAACAAAAATTGGCTCCCTTAAAAATACCAAGTAAGGAAATAAAATTTTGTTTTGGAATTATGTACATAAGTATGAACAAATATTTTATTTTTAATTAATATTTAAATTAGAAGAAGAAAATAAAATTTTATATGAAAACTGTATAATATGTTTTGCGACAATTAATTCTTGGCTAATTCAGGTATAATTTGGGTATGATTATTCAATATACGAGTTATTTTAAGAGTGGGGAAATGATGTTTCACTAATACAATTTGTGTACTCATTACTTAAGAAAATCCACAAAGCCGTTGATAAAAGGTTAAAGGTTTTCGGCTTTGAAGTTTGATATATAAACATGTTTAAAGTGAAAGCTTTTAATTAAATCTTCCTGATCATCTGAATAATTTGACTGTTGAATTTTTTTAAATTAGTTATAATACCAAATTACCGGGTAGGTACATAACCTCTTCATAAAAACTCTAACCCACATTAATTTCGGAATATAATAAAATTTTAATTACACCCATTCAGTACAATAATAAGTAATTATAGGTAATTAGTTAAATTGCTTATCTATTATTAATTATTCGTTATTAAATGAATCCAATTGTTGCAAAATTTGTATCTATTATATAAAATTGTTTCAATTACATATTATACTACTCAGCAGTTCGATTGTAATAACTCAAATATCAATGACACTTCTTTGTATCTATAAACTATATCCATCCATATGGGAAAAAGTACTGAGAGATTTTTTTGTTATTTTTTGATAAAACATTTCGTTTATTCAAAATTAATTTTATTTAATTACATATTGGCCATTATTATTTATGAACTTCTGCGGTTTATCGGCGAAAAATTTGGCTAGTGATTTTCATGCTGATACTCTATCAAACATCGATATCAATGGTTCATTGGATACCTTGAATGAATTGTTGAAGGTTGCTATTGAAAAATTCATTCTTACAAAAAAAAAAAATAATTAAAAATCTCATACCCGGAACGTCCCATGATTTACCAAAGAACTGAAACACTTAGAAGTCCTGCCTAATAAATGTGATAAGAATTATAGGCATATAGGCTTGGCCCATGATTATATCCAGTTTAAGTCTCTGCGCAAACAATTTTGGTATCCCAACCGATTCCTGTATACCAATTACAAAATTGACATTGAATACGATTTGCGATGTAATCCGAAGAATTTCTGGAGATTTATCAAAATTAATAACCATAAAAACGACTTGTCGTCATTTTTAGAATTCCGTGGTCAAAAAACAGATAATCCAGAGACAATCTGCGGTGTCATCACTGGATACCTTAGCAGTGTTTTTGTCAAGAATAGCTCACACTCTCTTATATTAGCTAACTCCAATAATTCAAAAATTGTTTTTTCAGAACTTGAGGTGATGAGGGCTTTGAAGAACATGAACGTTACTATGGGTCCTGGACCGGATGGTTTACCAGTGCCTCTATTAAAGCTGTGTGCAGATAGTTTTGGTCAATGTGGTTTATACCGACTTCCGCTAAAGCATTCGATAAACTATTCATAGGATTTTAGTTAATAAGCTCAGTGAACTTAACTGCGACATTATTCCCTTAAATTAACTATGTCTTATTTAACAGCTCGCAAAATGTATGCCAAGATTGACGATACGCTCTCAGAATATGTTATTGGGTCATCTGGGTTGCCTCAAGGCAATCACTTGGGTGCACTATTATTTTTATTGTTCATTAACAATGTTGAGGATTGCTTCAAATTCGCAGAATGTATTTTATTTCCTTATGACATTTGCTGATGTGTGTTGCTAACCTTATGTTTCTGTATCTTGAAAAGTGTCACGTAATCACCTATTCCAGGTTTAATTTTCCAGTAGTTTTGGACTACTTTCTAAATGACGTTAGATTGAAGAGAGTTAATGTGGTTACTGATTTGGGCGTTATCTTTAGCTCAGATTTAACGTTTAACTCTCACGTTGATGCGAGTGTTAAGAAAGCCTTTTTGATATTGGGGTTTATTAAATGAATGTCGAAGGATTTTCACGACATATTAACTTTGAAGTCACTGTACACTTCATTTGTTCATTTCTCATTGAAACAGAATTGAAAGTATTCAAAGACAGTTTTTGTTCTCAGAAAATTACCGTCTTTGGATCTCTGCTAGGCGCACATGTGCAAGGGCCACTTTTGCGCGAGACATAACCTCAAAATCGTAATTGTGTGCTATTACGGCAAAGTTGTTATTTTGTTTATATAAAATCAATAAAAAAATAATTAATGTACAACGCGCTAAACAAAATCAATTAAAATTCCTAATTTTACCCTAAATATTAAGCGGTTCTACATTTAACCACCTGACGTCGAAATTGTGCGTAACTGCTTCTAACTGCTCGTAATAAAATAACAAGAGCAGATACGAGTAGATAATTTAGCGAAGACAAAAAACATTCTACTAGCGGTTCACTAGCGGGTGCTTGCGGTTGGTCGATTGGAAAGCAACTATTCTTTCACGTTTCAATATTTAATCAACACCGTAGCGGATTGTTTTGATTTTAGTATTTAAAATATTAAAATATTAAATATATTAATCAATTTAAAGTCACACCCATTTTAAAAACGAATCGCTCTGCTTTTGTTTTAAATGTTGTTTCAAAATGTTTTGTGTTATTTGTTAGAACTATTGATGTGGTTTAGTAACTTTTAATTTTTTATTGCAAACTCAGTGCGAGTTCGCGACAATATTCTGCTGAACAATTTTCAGCAGGCAACCAATCAATGTAGTCTATTTCGTAAACAAATTTCCCCTTCCGAATAAAATATTTTTAAATCGCATGCAATCCTGCTGAAAATTTTTCCGCAGAATATTGTCGCGAACTCGGACTGAAGGAAATGTCAACATACATCAACACTTTCACAGCATACTTTTCTTAAATATAATAATTTTGCTACTCATGGCTGGTCTCCACTTGTGCATTTTTCTCTTGACAATTTTTAGTACATTTTGCAAAATACATACACAAAAATGGTTTTGAGCATGCGCATTGAAATTTTGTCAAGCGAGGAAAATATTAGAATATTCAATATTTTTGTCATGACGTTGTGCCAATTGAGCATAATTTGTATTTTATGCTCAATTTCTTGTCATTTTATGTGGACAATTTTGACAACCAAAATGAAATGTTCATGCTTTTTGGGAAAATTTTAGCCTTTTAATAATTTTTAGGTAAAAATAAAATAAAAATTGGGTTAAATATAAATAAAATATGCCAGAAATTCTATTAATCGAAAAAGGAACCAAATTCAATTTTTTTTCTTATTCTTAAAGAGAGAAATTTGTTATATTCTTTATGTTAGTAGTTGTACAAAAAATGTCATAAGCCGAATGTCATTTATTTTTTGTCAAGAGAAAAATACACAAGTGGAGACCGGTCATCACATTACAATTTGAATACTGTATTTGTCAGTTGTTACGGATTCGGTGGCCGGTATGTCAAATATTCTGTAAAGAAATAATTTCGTTAAATTCTGTAAGGGTTCTTACTGATTCGCTGGTTACCCCTTAAGAATCCTTACAGAATTTGACGAAAGTATTTCCTTACAGAATGTTTGACATATTAGTCCCCCAATCCGTAATAACTGACAAATACAGTATTGAAATTGTAATGTGACTAGCAAAATTATTATATTTAAGATAAGTGTGCCGTAAAAATTTAGATGTATTCTGACATATCATAGAAACGGGAATATCCTGCTATATTTAAAGGCGTACTAGATATAATTATTTTTAAATGTTGACGATATTATTGGCCACCAGCAAATTATTTTAGGTAAGTTTAGAAATTTAAATTCTACACGGTAATCTATTCATTGTGTCTCAAAGACACCTAGAGAACAATTATTGAAATTTGGAAGGTGTATTAACTGTACAAAATTATTCCTTCGAAAAATTTGGCCTGACTCGGTAAACAGATCAACAAATTTATATTACTCATGTTGCTTAACATTTTGTGTGGTAATTGTTGCGTTTCTTATTTCTCGTATTTTTGTAAATTTAGGTCAAAAGCCCAAGCAATTTATCACAAAATACTTTCTCATTTGATATTTGATATTGGTTTTCGTTGAGATAACTTCAGTAATTTAGAATGCCTCAATTTATCTCATTTGTCCTGGCTTGAAATATTTAATATTATTGTTTGCATTCAATTCACACAAACAAATAACTCAATAAAATTTTATAGTTTTGTAACGTTGATTCCTATTACTAATCCTAGGACTTCAAAGTAACGATTTTTGGAAGTGTTTGTTTTAACATCCGTGTAAAGTGGAGTACTCGAACAAATTTTGGAATAAAGACTCAGTTATTATGATAATTTACTAAACATTTGTCCTGAAACCTCAAAAACTAATGTTTCGAAAAATCTTATTCGGAACTCATTTCTTTCTCGTTTTTCTATTCTCGAATTATTTTGGAGCGGATTTGTTCGACTTTGGCTTTTGACTTTTGATTTAAAATTGGAAAAATCTATTAATTTGCTCGATCAACATTTTTACGATAAGGACAAAGACGATCTGTCGGAGGTATTTCTTAGATTTCCCGATGAATACGTAAAATATAAAAATGATAATTTAAGTGAAACAATCAGAGAATAAATAAGAAATGAAAAAAATATAGATAATAACTGGAAAAAAGGAATATACAGTGTAAAACAAGTTTTAAATCAAAAGCAAAATAAATAAAAATCAAATTATGTATGTAAAACCAAATGAAGGAATGGAAGATAATAACAGCGAACAACAGCTAAACAATAAAACTGATATAGCAAATCCGAATAAACACATTGTTGAAAACAAGAATAAAGAAATACTGGTAGAAAATACGTACTCAACAAAAGACAAAGGCTGTACCCGCTAATTTTGGAAAAAAGAACTCCAACTTAATGGATGTAGCAAAATTATTGAGATTAACCAATCTAGGAGATTATGCTAATATATTTCAAACGATAAATAAATCGCGATATATTACAATATAATATACAAAAATATATCTAGTGCCAATAAACTAGTAAAACGCGATTTTATAAAAAGGAAAAGGATTCAAAAGTTTCATAACAAAAAACTTTAACCACACATAAGGGATGATCAGAGGAATTCCAGTCGATGTTACTAGGGATGAAATAATGGAAAACTACAATAATGAAGTAAAAATATTTTGTACCGATGCCATTATTCTGCAAGAACTGTTTGAATTATGGTCATACAAAAAGTACTGCCACAATAAAGAACCAAGATGTGGAAATTGCGGGAATTATAGATGAAAATAAAAAATGTGAACAGCTAACATTGGAATAGAATAAACAACGGAATAAAAACTTTCTACCAAAACACTCTTATGAATTTAGAGAAATGTTATGCTGTCATAACAGACTAGTTTGTAATCCTGATAAATAAAGTGAACGAAAATGAAACACAAACGAAACTTGAGAGTTGCGGTTTTCGTGTACGTACTAGATATACAACAGTAAATATTATTGTTGTTTGGTTTAATTTTAATATTATCGTACATCTAGTAAGCCGATAAAAATTCCAACTCTCAATACTCGTTTTACGAACAAAATTTATGTACAGATCATATAGGGAGGTAAGGAAATGAAGAGGGAGACAAACTGGCCAAATCAGTAATATAAGCAGAAAATAGCGACATATTTAAAAATCATATACCGATTGAAGATATGTATCAAATGATTAAAAACAGTATAAAAGCGAAATGGAAACAGGAATATGAGACAGCAACCAGCTCTAAGGGAACATTCAACAGAACAATTAATAATCAACTACCGCCTAAAGAAAAATGGTTCAAAGCTGTAAACATGGAAACGAACGGGCCAAACAAAATCAAAAAAATGTTCAAACACAAAATATGATTAGAAACAACAGACAAATGAAACTTACCTATGTAATGTAAGAGAAAATGATGTCCACATATTTGATAATTGTCCGTGATTCAAGCCAATAAAAACTTAGTATAACAACATAAAAGATAAAGGGAATATTGAAGGAAGGCAATGGACAAGAACTAATGGAACTAGCAAAATTGTACATACATAGAAGCAAACATTGAATATTGAAACTAATAAATGTTATAAAAAAAATCTTTTTACCGACAATTAGACATTAAAAAACAAGCCCAGGAACGTTCTCATCCACCATTTTCAACACCACATCCTACAATAAAATGACCAATTAAAATTATAAATCGGTCACCCGAGAAATAAGCATTAAAAATTAATAAAAAAATAAAATAAATTTTGGAAATTTATTTGTATAAATAAAACTAATATTTTTTGATCAACGATTTTGTATACCCCATCGACATTTCAAAATCGTACCAAACATGCCTTGTTGAATTATTGATTTAAAACTTATAATTTAGAATAGCCTGTTCCACCTCAAAAAGCCAGAATTTGTAATTATCGATCAATACTAGTTAATAATAAATACACTATAGTGTTAGATATCAAATTACAAATTGATTTATATAAATCAGAAATTTGTCACAAATAACTGGGGGTATTTTATCATCAAACTATTTATTATTTTCCCTTATGTAGAAAATGATAAATTGCCCTAGCAGTTAAAGAACGCACAACCCCTAATAAATACAAATTCGATATTGAACTATGCATAAGGAAAAAAAATGCTGAGTTTTTTTTTGGAATGACAAAATCGAGTAATTTTGATTGATTGATTTATTGATTATAAACGAAAATTGATTGTTTACAATATTTCCAAAATTGATTGAGTTATCGGCAATAGTGATATTTAATCCGCATAATGAACGTAAATCATGGATATAAGAAAATTTCGCGAAATTTCGTATCCACTAACTTTTTTGTTAATTAAACTTATTCATTTTCCAAAAAGTTGTATTTTTGGTATTCATCGAGAAACTAAAGTTTGAAGGAGATTAGGGATATCTTAATACATACTATATAAAAGCATATTTTTATTCTATTCATTATCCGTATAGAGTTTCTATATCTCTTTGTTATTTCATTTATTGAGAAAAAAATAAGTTGCCTTATAATTAAGATACGAAATAGCAACAACAAACACGTTTAAAATAGAAAATTAATGACTTTAGTTTATTTTATTCGAGAAAAGTAGGTAGGTAGACGTATAACAATATCATAAAAACTGTTTATGAATCTTAAACTAAGTATTTGGGATGGTGAGTTATATATATATAACGATATAATAAATGATCTCTCAGAAAATATATTTCCAATATTATATTGTAGAATAAAAAGTTTGTGTTTTTTTGTTTTAATTATAAATAGGTAAAAGGTCAGAACTCATCTTAATTAGTATTATTAAATTGTTGGTAAGGCAAGTTGTATAAAAATATAATAATTAAATAGAATGAGCTGAATATCTTTTGTTTAGTTATTAATTAACGTGTCCAGAAATGTTTCTCTGCATTTGAGTCGGGTAATTTTTACGGGATTTAAGCTTAACGAAAATCAGAAATTAAAACATCATGGATGGATTTTAATTATTGTTTAGCACCGATCTTACAAAGCGTCGTGCTGGATATTTCTGAAAACTAGGCCCTTATTTTCAATGGAATCAAGCTGAATCAATTTGATGAAATCTACTATATTACACAGAATTCACTAGTTTGGATTTTTGTTCATAAAATGTATAATATGAAGCTAGAGATGTCCACAAGATATTGGCCAGTTTTAAATTTAATAATTTCGAAGTTTACTTACGTTTGGATGATTTTTGAAAGTTTTGTAATTTTGGGTAGATGAATTTTCGCAGAGATCTTCACAGGCAAACAAGCTGATGTTTGCTTACTTATTCGCTGTACGCTGGAATCTAACAATGTCGAAGTATATCTGTGTTTGTACAGAACTCGTAAGTACATATTTTAAACGTTTTATGATTTTGCAAATAATCGATCTGCGAAATGTAATTATACATCACAATTGGATCAGATTGATCACAAAAATTATCACTTTGCCTGAACATTTGCAAATTTATAAATCATTCAAAACGGTTAAAAATTAAAATTATTTGAAATTGGGTTAAAATTTGTTACAATTGATCTTAGTAAGTATCGTCCTAATAATCTTAAACATTAGTAGGACGATACTAACATTTTTGAGTCATCTAAAATTAAAAATAATTTAAATTCTCTGAAGTATACAAAATATCATCACAATTCATCACACCAACCTAATCCAGGTTTGCCAATTGGACTGCCTTACTTATCCATTCTGTACGATAAAAGGTAAGACTACGTGAAAATATCTAAACTGTCTAAGTTCTGGAAAATGTGTAAACGCCGTGAATGCCTCTAAATAATTGTAAATCATCCTAAATCTTATTAAATTTTGTTGGATGTAGTAAAGTTCATAATACGTCAAATAAAATGTTTTTTTTAAATTAGTATTCAATAGTTTGTGTTTGACACAAATAATTTTTTAGTAGTTAATATATATGTACTTGCGGATATTTGTTCGGCATTTTCTAAATTATGTTTAGTCGATTTAAAAAAACATTAGTCATTCGAGCCGAATCTATACCGATTCGTGCAAAATATAATGAATTTTCAGGATGTCAAATATTGAACCATTCATAAGAACTTCTAGTCAATGACCAGCGTTTCAATACGGAAGAAGCTTGCGGAGAAGCTTGGAATAAGTTGCAAGCCAGATAAGGCAATAGAAGAGCCATTATGAATTTTGTGATTGACATATTTTTGAAGCAAAAATAAAAATTATTACAATAATTCAATGTTTTTGTGCTTCGTGAAATAACAGATTTGTCTTCATTCATCACATGTTACGAACCCAATGAACAACAACGTAGAAGTGTGAAATAGTGACAAAAAACTGAGGCGCGTTGCAAAAAGGAAGCCATGTTGTTGGATAGTTATAAAACTGCTGCATTACCACGCCTATTCATTATAAAACGAAACAAGCAATTATTATTAAATATAGGAACCAACTGAGATATTAGCAAGTGCGAAGAAACGTCTATCGGTGATTAAAATTCAGATGACTAAACTCGTCACCTACGTTAACGAAAATGTCACGAGGACGACATCAGCTGATGAATTAGATGTACGAGTAGAGAGAGCCTCACTACTGTTAAAAGGTTTTACGGCTGCAGAAATGCGAATTTTCAACCTGAGCGAAACAGAGGTCTCCGATATGCCCGATTTTGAGGAAAATTATTATCACTTAGTAGCGAGTTTGAATAAATATATTCGAGAACGCAGCTTGGATCACCCACAGATGAAAGCACGTTACAGGTGGATACCTATGCAGCTGATGTGAAGCTCCCTAAGATAAACATACCGCCATTCTCAGGCCATTATACAAAGTGGCAGTCTCTCTGATTTATATAACACCACAATCAATGAGAAAAGCTTGTTAACATCAGTGCACAAATTTCAGTAGCAAGAGCTTTTACGCGGTGAGGCAGCTAATTCGATTTATCGCTTCAATATTACGGATGCCAATTATATTAAGGCTTTCCAAAAACTTCGTAAGCAATACGATCAAAAGAAGCACAGTGAGAAAATTCATTGACTTGTTTTTGGCCATAAATCCTTGAAGCGAGCTGATAAAATATGTAAATGTTCGGGAAGTGGTTGATATTGCGGAAGATGTGGACAAAGCTCCCATTTCCGAATCAAGGGGCCCGTGGTTAATACGAATCCTGGAAGGCAAACTCGATGATGAAACTAAAATGTTGTGGGCCCGGCATTCAGCTGAAAAGTATTTTCCTACGCTCGAAGCTTTCTTCGATTATCTTCAGCTACGAGCCAATTCTCTGGAAGCGGTCAAGGTAGATCCATTGACATGGAAGCTTCAATCATCAAAGGCAAGGAATTCTCGAAATTTACATGTGTTTACTCAGGCCATCTATTCAGTTTGCAAGATGGAGAATCGTTTGCTGATAAATTGCAACAAATTTAAAGGAATGACAGTTGCGCAGCACCGTGAGTGCATAAAAGCTAGTAACCAATGCTTTAATTGTCTAAACTCGTCGCATACTTCGTATAATTGCAAAAGGAAAGAAACATGTTCCAAATACCACAAAAAACAACATGCATTTCTACATATCGAGCCTGAGGAAGGAAACACTTATACAGTTGCCAATAAACCACAAGCTTTAGTTTCCGGTACATCTAGTTCGGCATAACTAGTAGCTGAATCATATGCTAACTAAATACGCCAAGCACAAAATGATTCTGTGTCCAGTTAACATTGCGTTGCAGCCAACACAAAACGTTCAAGCAGCGAATATTTTTGGAAGCAATTCGCTTGGTGTATCAATTTTTGCCGCTACTACGCTTTTACCTACAGCTATATAGTAAATGCTAAAAGCAACACGGGTAGTTCGTTACGATGTCGAGTTATTTTGGATACTACTCTACACTGAGGTAAAGACTGATCAGTGGCAACACCTGGACCATCTTCACTAGACGATTCTACTTTTAATATTCCTGGAGGGGTTGATTTTTTAATCGGATCTGATCACTTCTTCCAAGTCATAAGTGATGGGAAGGTTACATGGGTTGACAATCAACCAATAGCTCTAAAGCAAATTTTCGGATGGATCATTGCTGAAAGTACCGAAGATCAATATGCTGTGCGTTCATATCATACCACTGCTCTCAAATTGAAGATAATATTGACCTGTCTCTGCGATAGTTGTGGGAAATAGAAGATTTTCCAGAACAAAAGGATCTCACCGTAGACGAGAAAAAATATGAGCAATGTTTCATTCAAACTACCACAAGGAACACCTATGGCTGATTTATTGTCCGACTGCAATTTAAAACTGCACCCACCCTTCTCGGGAAGTCCTAAACAATGCCTTTTCAAAGATTAAAGGCAATAGAGAAGAAGGGGGTGCGAAATCCAGTGTTTCATGAGCTGTATAAAAACTACATGGAAGAATAAATGAGCCAAATACCTGTTTACTTCCTCATCATGGTGTCATGAAAGCGTCGAGTACAACAACCAAGTTAAGAGTGGTGTTCGATGCCTCTGCTAAAACGAGTAGTAGATATTCTGCTGATTGGGTCCATCGCACAAAATTGTTTGTATCAGATAGTCGTTAGATTCCGCAAACATCAAGTGGTATTTCCGGGGGATATTGAAAATATGTTTAGGCAGATTCTGATTGCTCCAGAAGATCAGAAATACCAAATGATTTTATGGCGAGGCAACTCACTTGATCAAGTAAAAGCATATAAATTAAAAACAGTAACCTCTGGAATGAGCCCAGCATCATTTCTAGCAACCAGGACCTTACATCAGATAACAGAGGAAACAGCGTTCAATTTCCTGAAGAAGCTAAGCGGATCAAAAGTTCTAAAGTTCAAAATTTCGCAACTTTTGTCTGAATCTGGGTTTCGTTAACGAAAGTGGACTTCTAACTACTCATCATTACTTTAAGATTTGCCAGAAGACCAGATAGAAGTAACTCAAACAGAGATCGAATAAAACTTGAAAGCAATTAAGCTGCTGGGCCTTCAGTGGAATCCATTTGATGATAGCTTTTCCTTTCAAGTGACATTAAAAGGTGAGGCAGTAGCAACCAAATGCTAAATATTGTCGGAAGCGTCGCGAGTTTTCGACTCGTTAGAATGGTTAGCTCCTGTCATCGTGCGAATTAAAATCCTATTTCAAGGAATTTGGCTCAAGAAATTAGATTGTGGCAACGAGTTGCCAAACAGCCTAAAGGAAGAATGGTTTTTAGTTCGTAGCGAAAACAGCCAAACTAATTAAACTTCATGGATTCGCTGATGCATCCGAAAACGCCTATGCTTCTGTGGTTTATTGTAGATGTACCACCAGTATCAATTTAATTGAGGGTTTCTTTAATTTCGGCCAAGAGCCCAAGACCAAGGTAGCACCGCTTAGTAAAACAACAATACCACGTCTGGAGCTTTGCGCTGCAGTGCTTTTGACGAACCTTATGAAATTAATTAGAGAAGCCTTAGAGATGAACATTAAAGGAATATATGTATGCTTGGTCCGATTCCAAAATCGTTTTGGATTGGGTTTCGTCACACCCTCCTCGTTGGTCGACCTTTGTGGCTAGCAGGCCTGTGAAAATTCTTAGAACAATTGATCGAGATCATTGGTGTCATGAAATTATTTTGCATCCGAATTGCAAAATTTGAAGCGTCGGGAGCGGTTTGTTAATCCAGTAAGATAACATTTTTGAACTCATTTATTGGTGATGATGGCCTCATTAGAGTTAGAGGTAGAATAAAGCACTCTTTTGCGTCTCTCGATTCAAAGATCAATACAAGAACTGCACTTCGGTACCATCATGCAGGGCAGTCATTTTTGATCAGTACGATACATCAAACGTGGTGGATTTTAAGCTGCCGCAATTTAGTTAGAAAGGTGGTTTATAAATGTACAACTTGTGTGAGGAACAATTGCTGAAATTTATAGTTATGTTTGTAAGATATCAATTAATTGGCACTTTAACCCACCCTGAGCTCCACATTTCGGTGGAATTTAGGGAGCCTCTGCCAAGTCAACCAAGTTCAATCTGAAAAGGGTTATCGAGTAGAACATATTTACATATGAGGAGATGACCACGTCACTGACTGAAATAGAAGCGATATTAAACACGAGGCCTTTGTGTGTGCTATCAGCTGACGACCTCGATGCCTTGACACCATCCCATTTTATAATTGGTCATACTTTAACACAAATACCTGAAATCGATACTAAAAATATGAGCCTAAATCGAATGACGAGATGGCAGTTTGTCAAGCAAACTAGCCAACATTTTTAGAATCGCTGGTCTGATGAGTATCTAACTTCCCTACAAGGTTGATCAAAATGATACAACAAGAAATCTGAGTTAGCATAAGGCGACATCGTAGTATCTGGTGAAAATTTGCCACCAACACATTGGTCACTTGGTAAAGTTGAAGAAACTCATCCAGGATCCGATGGTCGATTCGGGGGGACGGTTGACACATGTATTAACTTCCTCCTTTCTTTTGTATAAATAATATCGATTTACACAGGGTGTTCGGCACATGGACCGACACAATTTTTTGGGGAATTGGTTGGGTCATTAGCTAGTTTTCACTCATACGACCCTACGTCCTAAGTGACACGGTAACTGAGATATGAATTTTTTTCGTTTTTTATTTAAATTACCTGAAATTTCGCCTTTAAATCGTCATATTTTTTTTGTTTGTGATTGTAATAGCACGAAATAACTTTTATTGTATTCTGCAATGTATTTTTAGTCTAAATAAATCACTATTTGTTACAAATGGCTTCAAGAAAATAAATTATATGAGCTTCGAAAGTCTTGAAAATGTGTAAATGTATGAAAAATTTCAACTTCTAAATTCAATATAAAAAAAATTAAACATTATTTTGAACATAGGTTTGTTTTAAAAAGTTGTCTAGTTTATACTCTTTCCAACGGTATGCTACATGTTGGAGAAATTATTTATAGTATGGTCAAAATAAGAGATAGAAGTTGTCAGGGTCAAGAAAATTATTTTTATCTTTATTATGTTTTTATTAAATATGAGTTATAATATTTGTTCGAATTGTTCTCCTCTACTCCGTATGCATGCACGACACATTTTCCTTATTTCAAATGTTATTGAGCGAAGTCGCATTTCTCTTTTCATTATTTCAAATGCAGCTATAATTCGCTCCATTAAAATTTCTCGTGAGGGCACCTCTGTTGCATAAACCAATTCCTTTGCACGTCCCCAGACGTAAAAATCTAGGGGTGTCCAAAGAAATTCCAAAAATTCCCAGAAAATGGCCATGAACTTCCAAAAATTCCCAGAAAATAGCCCTGAATTTCCTAAAATTCCCAGAAAGTGGCCTTGAACTTCCAAAAATTCCCAGAAAGTGGCCTTGAATTTCCAAAAATTCCCAGAAAATGGCCTTGAACTTCCAAAAATTCCCAGAAAATGGCCTTAAACTTTCAAAAATTCCCAGAAAATGGCCCTGAACTTCCAAAAATTCCCAGAAAATGACCTTGAACTTCAAGAATTCCCAGAAAATAGCCCTGAATTTCCAAAAATTCCCAGAATATGGCCTTGAACTTCCAAAAATTACCAGAAAATGGCCTTGAACTTGCAAAATTTCCCAGATAATGGCCCTGAACTTCCAAAAATTCCCATAAAATGGCCAAGAATTTCTCCATTTTCTGGGAATTTTTGGAAGTTCAGGGCCATTTTCTGGAAATTTTTGGAAGTTCAGGGCCATTTTCTGGGAATTATTGGAATTTCTTTGGACACCCCTCGATTTTTACGTCTGGGGACGTGCAAAGGAATTGGTTTATGCAACAGAGGTGCCCTCACGAGAAATTTTAATGGAGCGAATTATAGCTGCATTTGAAATAATGAAAAGAGAAATGCGACTTCGCTCAATAACATTTGAAATAAGGAAAATGTGTCGTGCATGCATACGGAGTAGAGGAGAACAATTCGAACAAATATTATAACTCATATTTAATAAAAACATAATAAAGATAAAAATAATTTTCTTGACCCTGACAACTTCTATCTCTTATTTTGACCATACTATAAATAATTTCTCCAACATGTAGCATACCGTTGGAAAGAGTATAAACTAGACAACTTTTTAAAACAAACCTATGTTCAAAATAATGTTTAATTTTTTTTATATTGAATTTAGAAGTTGAAATTTTTCATACATTTACACGTTTTCAAGACTTTCGAAGCTCATATAATTTATTTTCTTGAAGCCATTTGTACCAAATAGTGATTTATTTAGACTAAAAATACATTGCAGAATACAATAAAAGTTATTTCGTGCTATTACAATCACAAACAAAAAAAATATGACGATTTAAAGGCGAAATTTCAGGTAATTTAAATAAAAAACGAAAAAAATTCATATCTCAGTTACCGTGTCACTTAGGACGTAGGGTCGTATGGGTGAAAACTAGCTAATAACCCAACCAATTCCCCAAAAAATTGTGTCGGTCCATGTGCCGAACACCCTGTATATATGTAGATCTGTTAGTTAATTTTTTTTAATTCAACAAAATGACGGAGCAGCGATTTTTAAAAATTCAAATAATAGAGAAATTTGCGTTACCATGTTTATACAAATAACCAAAAGCAAGTGTACCTATTATTCTCTAACTTTTGATATTTTTAAGCTACTGTTCAAACCTTGTATAAATAAATGTATCTGAATCACTTTTATAGGAAAAAATTCTCAATGCAAATAAAAGACTTTTCTTAATTTATAATTAAAATGTTGGACTTTGTGATGCCAGTTTTGAAAGTTTTGTCAAGAAGAACAACGGCTACATACATTGGTGGAAATACATTTTGACAAATAAAACTTTGAAAATATGTACTCACTTGCTTCGTTGTTCTTTGCGAAGGATATAATACTGGAATATTCCACTCGTTAAATTAACAGATCGTACGATAATGAAATTAATTTTTTTAAGAATAAACTTTTTACTGAAACTTATAAAGTTTAAAGTAAAAAAAATGTAGTTTTCAAAAACAAGAACGCTATAATTTTACAATTGCTTAGCGAAGTGTTGGGGTATACAAAATGATAAAATTATATCTGACTGTGATTCCGTAAAAAAACTTAATTAAGATAGTGCATTATTAAATATTTTTAAGCACAGACAATGCTGCTGCTGCTGCTAATTATCCCCAAAGACTCAAAGCACGAACAAAACGATTTTATATAATTTTTTTCTCTCTCGACGAAACGCATAAAAGGCAACAAACAAATGTCATTAAATTATTCCAGACAGAATTCATTATTTTTTACAAAATATTTAGTTATCATTAATGATACAATCTAAAAAATTCTAGCATTTCACAACTATGTATATCAACAACTCCACATATTTGTACATAGTCATATTTTAATTTACCTTTGAATGACTTTTAAAAATAAAACTATAGCTTTAAAAGCATATCACGGCAACTACACACAAAAGTCTCTTTAACAAAATGGAAAAGTAAAATATGTATAAAATAAAAATTTCATAGTAACAAATTATGCTGCTATCGTTTAAACTCAAAATTTATGATGGGAAAGACACATAAAGCATAAAAAATTATGAATAAGTTTAAACTTACATTGCACAGGTGTTGTCACGAACAATAACATATAAAATATAATATTATATTCACAAATCATATCATTTCATATAATTGAGACACAAATGTATATACACATAGTACAGTAACTGTATACATAACTATATACCAAACAAAAGAATCATTTTATTTTTCCCAACTTTTCTCGTGATTTTTCCTCATGTTTGTTCGTTCTAATTTTAATGTACCCAGAATCATAATACTATACAGCAAACGGCAGTAAAATAATAACAATAATCATATGTTAAGCTACATAATGTACGTGTGTTTGTATATACCTTTAAAACAAAAACAACAAAAAATACAAAAAAACATTTATTCCTCCCAATTTAAAAAAGAAAAATGAGAAAAAGCTTTTATGCGTTTGTTTTTCACTTTTTTCACACATGAAACGAGAACAAGTATATTTTTCTACTTGACTTCTATCTTAAAGACGGTGAACAACAACAACAACAGTTTTATCAAAGTTAAATTAAAAATAAGCTTCTTGTTGTGTTAATTAATATACAAAGCAAGGAGAAAAAAAATCCGAATGAACATAAAAAAAAAGGAAAAACAATGTTCTTATGGATATGAAATGGAAATGTATTGTATATGAACGTAAATAAAATGTATAAATGTTCTTTCCCTCCTCATTATTATTGTACAAACAAACAAAAATGAAATTTTTCACCTGAAAAACAAAGATAATACTTTGAGTTTTCTTTACGCTATATATTTTGTTAGTTAATTTACCTTTCGCTTAATTTCTGATTATGGTAATAAACGTTTTTCCTAGAAATGCTTGTGCTTTCTGCGAGCACTTATTATACCTATACGTACACACAGACACACATTTTCACATAGGCAAGAATAAATGTGATGTGCATTAGCCTGGAAAATACGTGTGAATGAAAAATCAATGTTTATAATTTATATTATGTTTAGCAGTAAATAAAATAGCTCGATTAATTTATTTCTATACTGTGTTTCTTTTATACGGAATTTTGAAGAATATACACGAGTATCTATGTAAATATTGTATAAATCAAGAACAATAATTTTATTTGGTAACATTAGACGTTGTCGGATCTTTAATGGAAACAATTCCATTCGAAAGACAAGATTCTCAATATGCATGTGTATTCACTTGAAGAAAGAACGATGGCCAAACAAATATGTTTTGAGGTACTATTTTTAATTTAAAATGTTCTGGAAAAGGGACAGTTAATTTTAAAATTAAAACTGAATAAAGAAAGATTTGATTAAGCAATATTCTGGAAAAGCAAGATTTTTGTCTTAAATTAGCATAGAAAAATTTACATATTTAAAATATTGAGAAAGATTTACTTTTCAAATTTAAAGGTAATTTCTAAAAAAATTAAGCTTTTATTTTAAAATATTCTTTAAAATGAAACTTTAATTCAAAAATTGGAAAGAGAATATTTTTAATTTTAAAATATTCGGGAAAAGGAAGATTTAATTATAAAATAAAAATGAAATTTCTGCGTAAGAAAGATTAATTTTAAAATATACTAAATATCTAAAAAAGAGAAGTAATTTTAAAATATTTTGGAAGATTTAATTTAAAAATTCGCGTGGAACTTCTGGAAAAGGAAAATTTTATTTTACATTTTCTGGAAAAGTAACATTTAATTTTAAAATTTAAGTAAAAATATTATTAATCTAAAATGTTCCAGAAAAAGAACATTTGATTGCAAAATTAAAATAGAATGTTTGGAAAAGAAAGAATTAATTTTGAAATATCTTCGATAAGGAAGGCTTAATTTTAAATTTAGAATGTAAATATTATCACTTTTAAACTATTCAGGAAAAAGAAGATTTAATTTTAAAATTACGATTGAATTTCTATTAAAGGTAGATTGAATTTTAAGATGTGATTGAGAGATTTTATTTTAAGTTACGCTGGAATTTATGGAAAAGCCAATTTAATTTTAAAATATTTTGGAAAGAAAGATTTAATTTTAAAATTTTTATTACCGACTGCCTAGAGTAAAGAGTTATAATTCGCGCGGTGACCGAATCGGTAATTTTTTTCTTTTCTAAGTTGGTATAACCTTCTTTGACATTCGTGGGCGTTTGAGCAGAATACGTTCATTACTGTGAGTTTGGCAGCCATTTGTTTACGATGCGAAAAGTTTGTCTGGCGATTTTTTTCTATGAAAAAAAAAAAATTGAACTACGAGTTTCTTGACATTTTGTGTTTCCAATGCAATTACGGCTACGGAATCATTGACAATGTTGGAGAACTGTTTTCAGGAGTCTACTCGATCGAGAGCGCAAGTATTTGTGTGGCATAAAGCATTTGAGGGTTGTGAGGTTGTTACGTTTCACTTGTCTACGTACATCATCAACGCGCGCATGGTTTTTTTTTGCTGTCTGCGTTGCCTTTATTTTATTCGGTTTGCGTGCGTCTATTGGGTGCTACTATCGCATAAGTTCATAGAACTTATGATTAGTATGGAAAAGAGAAACGTCAAATTTTTTTTTGGTTGGGGGAAAATAGAAAAAAAATCGCCATTCGGTGTGTAAATGTTATAAGGATCGTTTGATGTGAACGAAAAAAAAAAAAATAAATAAATAACAAAACCAAAAAATTATAACAAAAAAAAAATAATTTACATAATAATGTATAAAAAAAAATAATTTATAAAAAAATAAAAGTTAATTAGAAAAAAAGAAAAGTGAAAGAAACCGGATAAATTGTCTGTTGATTTGAGTGAAGCGACCAAAAGAATTCAAAATTAATAAGCAAAGAAAAAAAAAACTCACAGACACAATAACACACCTAAAAACAAATTGGACGTTCAGTAAATTATATTAGAACGAGCTGTAAAGCAAACGCATATCAGTCAGCTGAAATACCACCGAGAAATAACGTGCGTTCTAGCACCATATCCGTGCGTGATCAGCGAGTACAATATTGAAGGTGCTTGTGCGTGAAAGGGGACATCATCAGGGCGTTGGGGCAAATTTCGAATCATCCTGTTGGCGTGGAATCAATTATTTTGAGTGACATCTTGTTGCTACCAAATCAGTCTGTTTGTTTATTGTTTTTTTTCTCTATATTTCTTCAATATTATCATTATTATTATACATAAATATTGTTTCTTGAATTAATTCCCATTTTTTTGTTGGGCCTCTGTTTGTTTTTTTTTATATTTATTTTCAGGCTGATACACGAGCTCGGGTGTTGGCGTGACGGCGTGTTTCCAGTGACATTTTGGTCCAAATTAATCTCAAGAAAGAATCTTTATATTTGCCTTTATTACATAATGTTTAAAGTAAAGTTTCATGGTTCTTAATATTATTTTCTGTCACAACAATAAATACAAACAGATTGTTAATTATGTACGGTAAATTCATGATGTTGGTGTGATTTTTTTTTCGAATTCAGGAGATGAGTGTGAACGGTAAGTGTGTGGATCCGGGTTTTTTTTCATAGTGCAGCATCGTAAGTCTCAATGGGACTCCACCCTAAAAGAATCCTCCCTCGGCTGAGTTCTAGTTGGCAATCGCTGCAGGTGGAGATCATGAGACATCTGCTTACGGGCACTCAATAAAACGAGTGTTGCGTAACAGTGGCGCCCAAACGTAAACGGTAAAATTGATTAACGTAATTTTAAAATTTATTTACAGCGTTTTTCTAATTAATGTTTTTTTTTCCATGTGCTTGTTGACTTTTATATCAAGGTCATTTGCATTTATGAATTTAACAGTCAAAAGTGAGCACATTTCAAGTTTAATTTATTTTTTTTGTATTTTTTTTCAGTTGTATGGGTTACCATTCTTCATGTTTCGCTGCTATATCGGCTGATTGAGTCTTTGAATTTAGTGGTAGTAAAAACAGAAGCATGGATAATCATTTCAACTTTCAACGTTTTTTTTTCTAGAAAAAGATAATATTTTTGTTGTTTCTTTGCAAAGTAACGCATTGTTGTCCACTATTTAAGTGTTTGAGGCAATGTCAGATATATTTTGCAATACTATAACATTTATTTAGGTGAGGGTGTATTTTATATCGAGATTAATCTTTTTGAATTATTTATACAGCTACCTCGAACTAAAATATTAGCAAGAATTTTTTTTCTATTCACTAACAATTTCCTTTATATTTTATTTTAGTCCACACACTTGCACATGCTCATCTCCTGATTATATATATACAATTACATACATTGGGTTATACGTTTTATAAACATTGGCGATATTCTTGGTTATTTATTTCAATAGTGGTGAGTTATTTAAACAATTACCATCGAATTTTTTTTGTTGTGTCGTATTCGCTTATTTGTATTTCAGTTAATCCCTTCGGTTGGGGTTTGTTTTTGTCTCGGGACACGTCCTATCATTTCCATTCAATTTGTTTTTTTTCTATAATTATTGCATATAATTTTTTTTGATAAGTAAATTCACTGTTTATTTTCCTATTTATTGATTTTTCTATAATTTTTGAGTTTTACGTAACAATTCATAATTTTCGGTTTATTTATCTATTTACTTTACTTGATTTTTTTTTTTTTTTTTTGAAAAATCACTTGTTGTTTCTATAATACCATATTATTTATTCTAGTAGTTTTAACTTTTAAGTTTGTTGTTATCCTAATTTGTGTTTGGGAATTGTACTATTTAGGCAATTAGTTTAGTGTTATTACATTTAATCGTATATTAATACTTTAATATTTATTATCCCTATATTTTTTTTTTACACATTTGCTATATTAGCCCATATTATACATTTCGTTGTGAACCGTTCTCTTATCACCGTATGCTAATAGTGAATTTTTCATAATTGAATTTTGTTTTATCTTGATTAATATTTGTTTTCACGGCGACGTTATTTATCAAGATGGATTTGTCACATTTGGAGGCGGATGATCTCAAAATTGAGTGTGAGATACGTCAGTTACCGTTCGCACTGTCCCAAATAGAAACTTTACAAGCAAAAATATGGTCGGAACGTCAATTCCCAATTTTAGTGCCGATACAACCACATGCGCAAGCTCTCCGAAATCCGTCACTTGAAATTAAGTTATGCTCCTGCCAAATTAATCGTATTGCTTCGTATCTAGACTGTCCTTCTACCATTCAAAGTGCAGAGCTACCGAGAATTAATTCTCAACTAATACACATACAAGGAAGACTGAGGCGAATGCAAAATCATCCAATCGAAAAAGACGGAATCAGCGAATTAATTCAAGATTGTGAGCGGCTACAACTCAGAGTTCGAGACTTGGAGGTTAACGGAATTTTTAGTTCTCCTCCAACTTCGTCCAATGAGTTGGCTGAACCTATACAACCAAAGACATCTCCTGTAACATTTCGTCCTACGCTCAGTGAGGATGTTAGTATCCTGAACGCCCTTGAGCAGACATTTTTTTTAGATCAGGGTAATGATCAGCCAACACCTCAAAATCAGCCTAGTGCGCGTCCTCCCATGGTCAGAGAACCAAAACCACAATTTGCTCCACCAAACTATTCATTGAGTGGTGTTCACCCCAATGTTAACTCACATTCTGTACAACCTATTAAAAATTACAGTGAATATCGTACCACAGATAATCCTAATTCACAACCGGAGAAACACATTAATTCTTTACAAATAAATGCTCTAGTCAATTCTGTAGATTCACTAATAGATACCATGCGAACAACCGGATTTACTCAGCATGTTTCGCGACCTGAACAGGTTATAGACAATATTGGGCAGACCAATCCCTTCGGTAATACATTCAATCGCTCCAAAATTTACTCCTCGTGGAACCTTAAGTTTGGCGGATCAAGTACAGATACTCCGGTGGAAAGATTTGTTTCTCGGATTGATCAGATGGCTAACAGAGCTGGCATCAATTTAAATGGTTGTGTACAAGAATTAACTTGCCTTTTAACTGGAGATGCACTAGAATGGTTTTGGATTCAGTTAGAAAGGAATCCTTTGGTTACATGGGACATCCTCAAACGTGATATGATTGATCGCTTTTGTTCAAGTCGTTCTGATCGAGATATTCGTAGAGCGCTGGATGCTCGAAAACAGAATTATCCTAAGGAGAATTATGACGAATTTCAAGACGCTATTTTTAAAATCTCATTACAAGCACAAAATCTCATTTCGGATCAGGAAATCCTTGAAATTTTATTTAATAATATGAGACCGGGTTTACAATTAGCATTAGCTAATAAAACTATAACTACTATAAGCCAATTAGCTCAGGAATGTCGGTCACTCGAAAATTTGTGGAAACGGGTTAGATGTAATCCGGAGGCCAACATTATTAATTCTAGACCACAGGTACATGAAATGTCTACACAACTTGTTCAGTTTCCAAATCCAGTACATCCGTCTGTTATATTACCTGATCGTACTTTAACGCAGGCTGTCAACAATAATGAGTCCGCAGAGGTTTGTGCGTTAAATCGGTCGACTGCTGCGAATAATCATGTTAGATTTAATCTCCAGGATGCTGGTAGTTTATCAAGTAAATGTTGGAATTGTCAGGCCCCCGATCATGGCTATAAATTCTGCCGACAACCTCGTAAAATTTTTTGCTTTGGATGTGGTTTATCTAACACATATTTGCCAGATTGCGTTAACTGTAGGCGAGCCTACCAGGGAAACGATCGACGGAAGGAAGGACAAATTCGGGAACCTTACCTTCAAAATACCTCATTCCCGACACCATCCAACAAAATCGATTCGGCTTCCAATACGGATCCCGAGCTATACCGGCTTCAACAGAAGTCTCTATCTATTCTAAAAAGATAAATAATTCCAATCCAGTCACTTCTCCCGGATCTCGCTTTCATCGAGCTTACCTATATTTTGCTAAACGTAAACGCTTAAGACGCGAAATCAATGAATCACATTTGTTAAACCACACGGATGGACGGCCATTCGTCAAAGTGGTCATAAATGGTTTTGATAAATGGGGCTTGTTGGACTCGGGAGCGAATATTACCGTTTTAGGAAAGGGATGTGATTCATTTTTAACACGATTTGGTGACAAGTTTTACAGTTTTCCTTCCAAATTATCCACAGCAAACGGGTCCGTAGAATGCATACTGGGATATATTCTTGCAGACATTCAGTTTAATAACCAGAGTCACCAAATTCGGTTGTATTTGGCTCCTAACTTGTCGCAAGAATTATATCTAGGTATGGATTTCTTCCGTACATTTGGCATAGAACTAAAAGTTTCAGAAATCTCCGTTAATGTTTCCGATGTTGAGATTCCGGTTAATCAACCCCTTACTCATGATTTGACAGATGAACAAAATAAAGCTTTGAGAGACGTAATTAGTCTATTCCCATCTTTTTCTAATTTGGGTTTGGGCCGCACCAACATAATATCCCATAAAATTGACACAGGGACTGCTCCTCCTCTAAAACAGCGACATTACGCTGTATCGCCAGCAATTCAAAGGCAGTTATATGCAGAACTGGATCGTATGCTTGGGCTTGGGGTCATAGAGGAGAGTGAGAGTCCTTGGTGTTCACCGGTTACACTGGTGAAAAAGTCAAATGGGCGAGTTAGGTTGTGCCTGGATGCCCGAAAGGTTAACGAAGCAACCTTAAAGGACGCATACCCGTTACCGTTAATCGATGGTCTTCTGAGTCGATTGGAAAACACCACTTTCATTTCTAGCTTGGACTTGAAAGATGCCTTTTGGCAAATTCCTCTTGACAGTGATGCAAAAAGCAAAACTGCATTCACGGTACCGGGTAGGCCCCTTTATCAATTTACCGTTATGCCTTTCGGGTTATGTAACGCACCGCAAAGCATGTGTCGATTGATGGACAAGGTGATTCCTCACCAATATCACGATAAGGTATTTGTCTATCTTGACGACTTATTAGTGACATCTAGTGGTTTTGAGGAACACCTTGCACTTCTTCGACTCGTAGCTGAGCGGTTGCGGTGGGCCAACTTGACCATTAATGTTGAGAAAAGCCATTTTGTTCTCAAACAGATTAAATATTTAGGGCATTTAGTCGGAGAGGGCTGTATCAGGGTTGATCCTGAGAAGGTCAGTGCTGTTTCCGAGTTTCCAACTCCCACCACTATTCGTCAGCTTCGCAGCTTTCTCGGCCTCAGCGGCTGGTACAGACGATTTATATCTGGATATTCCTCTATCGCCGTTCCCTTAACGGATCTATTAAAATCCAAATCAAGACTCGTGTGGAATGCAGAAGCAGAATCTGCTTTTAATAAATTAAAAGAGGCTCTTACTACTGCTCCGGTTCTAGTTCATGCCGATTATTCTTTACCTTTTTTTATACAGGTCGATGCTTCCACATCTGGAGTCGGAGGAGTACTGTACCAACTTCATAACGGAGAAGAACACCCAATAGCCTTTTACTCCCATAAGTTGAACTCGGCGCAACGCAAGTACAGCATCACTGAGTTGGAGTGTTACGCGGCGGTGCTGTGTGTAAAACGGTTCAGGGCTTATGTGGAGGGATTCGAATTTTCTATAATTACAGACCACGCGAGTCTTCAATGGCTCATGAATCAGTGCGATCTATCGGGGCGATTAGCGAGATGGAGCTTAAAACTCCAGGGTTTTAAGTTCCATATTATCCACAGAAAGGGAAGTCTGAACGTTGTGCCTGACGCATTATCACGAGCGTATTGCGACGCTCTCGAACCTGGATCTTCGATTTCTAATCCTGATGAGACGTTGTGGGTAGATTTGACATCTCCTGCTTTTTGCGAACCTGAATATCTAGCACGTATTCGTGAGGTAACTAATCATCCTGAATGTTCATCTGGGATCAAAGTCGAGAACGGTAAACTACTGATCCAGCCATCATTTGGATACCAATATGACAACACGGATTTATCACCTTGGAAACTGTACATTCCTTCAAGTCTGACAGCTTCATTGGTCCAGTTGGCTCATTCGCCACCTTCATCTAGTCACATGGGCATCGCTAAAACTTTGAATAGGTTACAGCGACACTTTTATTGGCCTGGAATGAACAAAGATGTGCGTACATTTGTACGAAATTGCGTCGTGTGCAAGATGGTGAAACCATCAAATATTTCCTTGAGACCACCCATGGGTGACGTTGTCAAAACTAGAAGGCCATTCCAACACTTATATTTGGATTTTCTTGGACCGTTTCCCCGCTCCAAAAACTTCAATACTCATGTTCTCGTCGTATTAGACCATTACTCGAAATTTGTATTCCTTAAAGCATTCAAAGAAGCCTCTACTGCCCTTATGTGCAACTTTTTAGAGAAGGACATTTTTGAAATGTTCTCCGTACCAGAAACAGTGCTCACAGACAACGGACAGCAGTTCCTCTCGTTGTCTTTTCGGCAATTATTATCTAAGTATGGTGTTTCCCACCGTCGCACGCCTTATCATTCGCCTCAAAGCAATGCTGCCGAACGGGTCAATCGGACTGTTCTATCTGCCGTTCGCGCATATATTGGTAGTAATCACACCGACTGGGACTGCCATTTATCTAAAGTTGGAGCAACGATGAGGAACGTTATCCATTCCGCAACCTCATTTTCTCCGCACTTTTTGGTTTTCGGGCAACACTACATTAATCATGGCTCTGAATATGAACTCCGGAGATTACTAGGATGCGACGATAATAGTGAAGCTAGCACTATCACTCGTGCTTTTCATCAGGACGCGGTGCGTGAGTCAGTTTTAAACCACCTCAGGGAAGCGCAATTGAAAGGAGAAAGACACTACAATCAGAAGAGTAATCCACGAGAATTTGATCTGGGACAGAATGTTCTAGTACGCACTTATGTCCAAAGCAACGCGGCACGAAAATTTTCTGCAAAACTAGCACCTAAATTTGTTCCCGCAAAAATTGTTGAACGCATTGGACAGGTAGCTTATCGTTTAGAGGATTTGTCAGGTAAACCATTAGGCATTTATCATGCGCAGGATATCCGACTATAAAAGATGTTTTTTTTCGGGAATACATTACTCTTTAATATAGTTTTGGCCCGGCTGATGAGACATCTCAGTGGTGTGGGTCGTCCCCACGCTGTTACGTTTCACTTGTCTACGTACATCATCAACGCGCGCATGGTTTTTTTTTGCTGTCTGCGTTGCCTTTATTTTATTCGGTTTGCGTGCGTCTATTGGGTGCTACTATCGCATAAGTTCATAGAACTTATGATTAGTATGGAAAAGAGAAACGTCAAATTTTTTTTTGGTTGGGGGAAAATAGAAAAAAAATCGCCATTCGGTGTGTAAATGTTATAAGGATCGTTTGATGTGAACGAAAAAAAAAAAAATAAATAAATAACAAAACCAAAAAATTATAACAAAAAAAAAATAATTTACATAATAATGTATAAAAAAAAATAATTTATAAAAAAATAAAAGTTAATTAGAAAAAAAGAAAAGTGAAAGAAACCGGATAAATTGTCTGTTGATTTGAGTGAAGCGACCAAAAGAATTCAAAATTAATAAGCAAAGAAAAAAAAAACTCACAGACACAATAACACACCTAAAAACAAATTGGACGTTCAGTAAATTATATTAGAACGAGCTGTAAAGCAAACGCATATCAGTCAGCTGAAATACCACCGAGAAATAACGTGCGTTCTAGCACCATATCCGTGCGTGATCAGCGAGTACAATATTGAAGGTGCTTGTGCGTGAAAGGGGACATCATCAGGGCGTTGGGGCAAATTTCGAATCATCCTGTTGGCGTGGAATCAATTATTTTGAGTGACATCTTGTTGCTACCAAATCAGTCTGTTTGTTTATTGTTTTTTTTCTCTATATTTCTTCAATATTATCATTATTATTATACATAAATATTGTTTCTTGAATTAATTCCATTTTTTTGTTGGGCCTCTGTTTGTTTTTTTTTATATTTATTTTCAGGCTGATACACGAGCTCGGGTGTTGGCGTGACGGCGTGTTTCCAGTGACATTTTGGTCCAAATTAATCTCAAGAAAGAATCTTTATATTTGCCTTTATTACATAATGTTTAAAGTAAAGTTTCATGGTTCTTAATATTATTTTCTGTCACAACAATAAATACAAACAGATTGTTAATTATGTACGGTAAATTCATGATGTTGGTGTGATTTTTTTTTCGAATTCAGGAGATGAGTGTGAACGGTAAGTGTGTGGATCCGGGTTTTTTTTCATAGTGCAGCATCGTAAGTCTCAATGGGACTCCACCCTAAAAGAATCCTCCCTCGGCTGAGTTCTAGTTGGCAATCGCTGCAGGTGGAGATCATGAGACATCTGCTTACGGGCACTCAATAAAACGAGTGTTGCGTAACAAGGTCGTAGAAAACTTGCCTCATGCGAGTCGTCCATCTACCTGTGTTAAGGGGGGAACCTCCTCCAGATATTATTTTTTTTTCATTTTTCTTTTTTTGCTTTAAAAATTCGTTTAGTATCTGGAGAATATATTACCAAAGTTTCAAGCCCAACAGAAAGTCCTAAAGGTCCCTAGGAAGTCACTGAAATGATGCGAAGTAATGCGTTCTCTTCAAGAACGTAAACTTCAATCGAGTTATCTCAAAACGTGTTTTTTTGCGCGCCGTGGAATGTAACTCAAAAAGTAATGGACCGATTAACTTGAAATTTTGTACACATATTCTTCAACTTATCGGCCTTTGCACAAACCTAAAATTTCGTATAAATTGTTTAAACAAATATTGGTTTTAACGAATTGTTTATAAAGAAACACGTGATTTTTTTTTCTTTTTGTCCTCAAATTTTCAATTTTATTTTCTTTTTGCAACTTTTAGGTTCATGCAAAGCGGAATGAATTATTTCAATAAAAAAAATTTGTTTCGTTGATTTTAGTTAACTACAAGGACCTGGGCGTTCCACGGCGCAAACTCTAGTAGCCTAGTTCGAGCACCTGTAGCGCCGCCATTTTTTTTTTTTTACTCATGAAACATTTTTTTTGTATTCATTTGAAGGTCAATATTATTATACAATTTGTTTCATTGCAATAAATGCTCTCAATTTTTTGTAAAAAATTATTGAAAAACCAGTTGTCTGGAGGAGGTTCCCCCCTTAACGACGATAACATTAAAAAAGGGAAGAAAATTGTGGTCGAAAATCATAGTGTTGGCATTAGAGAAATTTTAGACTCTCAACAACTCTATTGGATCGACTCATTACATTTTGGTTGATGTTTTAGGCATGAAACGTATTGCCGCTCGACTAATGCCGCAAGATCTGAATTTTTTTGCAAAAAGAACGTCGAGTAGAGGCCGCACGAAAAATGCTTGCCAACGTAGCTGACACATTCATCATACGAATTATTACTGGTGACGAGACATAGGTTTATGAATATGACGTCGAAACTGCCCAACAATCTAGCAAATCGCGTGCCAAAAATGAGCCAAATCCAAAAAAAAACACATCAAAGTCGGTTGAAAATCAAGGCAATGCTCATCGTTTTCTTCAATTACCGTAGTGTAGTTCACCATGAGTTCGGTCCAGAGCATCAAACGGTCAATAAAGCCTACTACTTGGTCGTTTTGAGGCGTGTACGTGAAACAATTCGTCGTAAATAGCGGATTTGTGGGCAAACAATTCATGGATTTTTCACCACGATAATGCGACGTCACATTCCAGCCTGATTGTGACTGAATTGTTGGCCAAACACGAAACAAAAGTCATCGCTCAGCCACCGTACTCGCCAGATTTGGCTCTCTGTGACTTTTTCCTGTTTCCGAAACTCAAATATTCACTCCGAGGAATGCTCCATGAGTAGATTGAAGCCAAAAAAAGAAATTCGCTGAAGGAACTAAAGGCCAACGCGGCCGAGGTCTATAAGTATATGGACAAATGGATTAACTTTTGGCATGCTTGTATTGGCTCAAAAGGAGCCTATTTTGAAGGCGATAATAAAGATTTGTTGTTGAAAAATGTTGTTCTTTTTACGTTTTACCAGTCCGGGTCAAATTTGATCAGATGGTACTTTTACAATACTCAGAAAAAGGAAGGTACAATTACAAAATTAAGATGGGATTTATAAGAATGGAAGATTGACTTTTAAATGCACTCTAGAGATTTTATTTTAAATTACAATGGAAATTATCAAGAAGATAAATTATTTTTAGAACATTCTGGAAAAGGAAGATATAGATTTAGAATTAGGATAGAAATATTTTAAAATTTTATAATATTCCGGGAAAGGGAAATTTAATTTTTTTGTAAAACTCGCATAGACAAAAGTGAAAATTTGCTTTATAAATTGGAATGTAATTTCTTTAAAATAAAATTTAATTTCCAAATTATAATGGAAATATTCTTTTTATTTTAAGAGGAAGATTTAATTTTAAATTTCAAATCAAATTTATGCGAGACAAAAACTCTGAAGAAGAGAAAATGTTCTGGAAAAGAAACATTTAATTTTAAAATTAAAACGGAATAAAGGAAGAAATATTTAATTAATATATTTAATTAAGAAATATTCTGGAAAAGGCAGAATTACTGTTTGTCTGAAATTAGCATAGAATAATTTTCAAATTTATAATATTGAAAAAATTTACTTTTTAAATTTGAAGATAATTTCTGAAAAAATTAAGCTTTCATTTTAAAATATTTTTTAAAGGGAAAATTCAAGTTAAAATAATATTTTTAATTTTAAAATATTGTGGAATAGGAAGATTAAGTTATAAAATAAAAAAAAAATTTCTGCATAAGATAGATTAACTTTAAAATATACTGATAAGCAGAGTTTAAGGAGTAGTTCAGTTCCCGAAACAAAAAATTTAATTTCAAAATTATAATTTCTGGATAAAAAGAAGTAATTCTTAAATATTGTGGAAGATTTAATTTTAAAATTTGTTTGGAACTTATGGAAAAGCAAAATTTTGTTTTAAAATTCGAGTCGAATTGTTTTTGATTTAAAATGTTCCGGAAAAGGAACATTTAGTTTTAAAATTAAGATGAAATTTCTAGGAAAGGAAGATTGAATTTTAATATGTGCTGCAGAGATTTTATTTGAAATGGCAATGGAAATAATCTAATAGAAAAATTAATTTTATAATATTCTGCAAAGAGAGCTTTAATTTTAAAATTAGAAAGGAATTTCTGCAAAAGCCAAATTTAATTTTAGAATACTCTGAAAAAGGAAGATACAACTTTAAAATTAGAATAGAAATATTTTAAAATTTTATAATACTCTGGAAAATGGAGATTTAATTTCCAAATTAGAATGGAAATATTTTTTATTTTAAATATTCTGGAAAAAATTATGATTTCTTGTAATTTTGAAATCGTATTGAAATAGTTTTAATTTTATAATATTCTGGAAAAGCAAGATTCATTTTCAAAATTAGAATAGCGTTTTTGGAACAACAGTTAAAAATTTTAAAATATTTTGGAAAAAGTAGATTTATTTTAAAATATTCTTTAAAAGGAAGATTACATTTCAAAATAAGAATGGGAATATTTTAAATAGTAAAATATTCTGACAGGAGAAGATCTAATTATAAAATTAAAATAGAATTTCTACGTAAGGATAAATAATCTTAAAATATACTGATAAGCGAATATTAATTTTAAAATTCTAATGAAATATATTAAGAAAAAAGAAAATTTTAAAATGTTCTGGAAGATTTAATTTTAAAATTGTCATGGAACTTTTGGAAAAGAAAATTGTATTATAACAATAGAATTTATGGTGTTTTTTCCATAAATTTCATTGTAATTTAAAAAAAAAAATCTCCATTACATGTTAAAACTCATTTTACCTTTCCTAAAAATAATTTTAAAATATTCTGAAAAAGGAAGATGCAACTTTTAAAATAGAATAGAAATATTTTATAAATTAACAATTAACTTTAAAAATTGAAGTACAATTTCTGGAAAAGTAAAATTTTATTTTTAAATTAGAACGGAAATATTTTTTATTTTAATAGAGTGATTTCATTTTAAAACTAAAATTATATTTCTGGAAAAAGAAGACGAAATTTTAAAATATTCTTTAAAAAAATGATTTAATTTTAAACTTAAAATGGAATTCCTAGGAAAAGTAGATTGAGTTTCACCATGTGGTGGAGAGGTTTTATTTTAAAGTATAATGGAATAATAATAATTTTAAAATATTTTGGAAAAGAGAGATTTAATTTTAAAACTATAGAAAGAAAGTTTTGAAAAAGTAAAATTTTGTTTCAAAAAATCCTGGAAATGGAAGATATAACTTTAAATTTAGAATAGAAATATTTTTGAAATATTCTGGGAACGGAAGATTTAATTTTTGTGTAAAATTAGCAAACATAAATTTTCAAAATATAAATATTTCGGAAAGCGACAATTTACTTTAAAAATTGGAATGCAATTTCTGAAAATGCAAGATTTAATTTTCAAATTAGAAAACAAAAATGTTTATTTTAAAAGTGGGTTTAATTTTAAAGTTCGAATCTCATTTATGAGAGAGGAAAATTTAATTTAAAAAAAATCTGAATAAGGGATATTTAATTTTAAAATAAAAATGGAAATGTTTTTAAATGAAAATGTTCCGAAATGCAACATTTACATAATTTCAAAATTAAACTGGAATAAAGGAAGGTTTAATTTAGCAATATTGTGGATATGGTAAAAGATTTACATTTGAAATTTGAAGATAATTTCTAAAAAATTAAGCTTTTATTTTAAAATATTCTTTAAAATGAAACGTTAATTAAAAAACTAGAAAAATAATATTTTTCATTTTTAAAATATTCTGGAAGAGGAAAATTTAATTAAGTATAATGGAGCATAACAAAGAATAATTTTAAAATTCACTTATAAACACAATTTAATTTTAAAATAAGAATAAAAGTTCTGGAAAAGGAAGATTTAATTATAAAATAAAAATGGAATTTCTGCGTAAGGAAGATTAATTTTAAAATATTCTGATAAACGAAATTTAATTTAAAAATTCAAATAAAATTTCGTTATGGAACTTTTGGAATAGGATTTTTTTTTTATTTTCTGGAAAAGTGAGATTTCATTTTAAAATTAACGTGGAAATATTTTTAATTTAAAATGTTCTGGAAAAATAACATTTAATTTTAAAATTAAAATCGAGTTTTTGGTAAGGAAAAAATAATTTTGAAATAATTTGGAGAATGAAGAGTTAATATTTATACTTTTAGAATATTCAGGTACAAGAAAATATAGTTTTAGAATTAAGATGGGATTACCAGGAAAAGAAGATTGCGCTTTAACACGTGCCGGAGAGATTTAATTTGACAATTAGAAAGGAATTTCTGGAAAACCAAAATTTAATTTTAAATTATTCTGGAAAAGGAAGATATAACTTTAAAATTAGAATAGAAATATTTCAAAATTGAAAATATTTCGAAAAAGGATTATTTACTTTAAAAATTGGAATACAATTTCTGGAAAAGCGAAGATTAATTTCCAAATTAAAATGGAAATATTTCTTACTTTAAAAGGAAGATTTAATTTTAAAGTTCGAATCAAGTTTATAAGAGAGGAAAATTTAATTAGAAACAATTCTGAATAAGGGAGATTGAATTTTAAAATAAGAATGGAAATATTTTAAATTTAAGATATTTTGAAAAGGAACATTTAATTTTAAAATTAAATCGGAATAAAGGACGATTTAATTAAGAAATATGCTAGAAAATTGAGAATTAATTTGTTCCGAAATTAGCGTAGAATTATTTTTAAATTTACAATAGTGATAGAAAAGAAAATTACATTTTAAATGTGAAGGTAATTTGTGAAAAAATTAAGTTTTTAATTTAAAATATTTTTTAAGTAGAAAATTTAATTCTAAAATTTGAAATGGAATATTTTTAATTTTTAAATATTCAGGAAGAGGAAGATTTAATTACAAAAAAAAAAATGGAATTTTGGCATAAGATAGATTAATTTTGAAATATACTGATAAACAAAGTTTGTCACTTGTCACAAAAAATTATCACTTGAATATATTAATGGTTCATTCGATTAAGGCAATTTTGTTCTACATTAAGGGAGAACACCACTGTGACCTACCATTTTCAAGTGCTTAGTTTGGTATTTTTTTTGAGGAGTGGGTTGGGTTTAGAGAAAAAAAACTTTTAGGCTATATTTGGCATATATTTAAGTAAACAAAAAAATTGTTTTATGTAAAAAAAATTCAAAATGGCGGCGCTAGAGTAGCTTTAAGTGATTTTGCTTAGAGTCGCTCCGCTGCACGCAGTAGAAGTGTCTTAAATTTGTTCCTGGAACAAAAAATAAAATATTTTCATGAAATATATTAGTTTTAGCATCGAAGTACATGAGGAAATTAAAAAATTTCGGAAAAATAAAAAATTGAGACAAGTTTGAAGAAAAAGTTTCATTTTTCAACTATAATTTTCGTATGTTGTATATCTTTTTTAATTTTTAATGAATCAAAAAAAGACTCATATACTTCGATTTTAAATCTATTTAAGAAGCTACAGTTAAATTTTCAAGTCGATTGAACAAAAATTGATTGAGTTCTGCTGCGTGCAGATTTCCAAAACACGGTTTCGAGAAAAACGCGTTTAAAGTTTTTAGTATAATAACTTCTCAATAAGAGCTCTCAGGAAAATACTTGAAAACCTTCTAAAAAAAATTTTTTGCTGTAAACGAATTTGTATCATATTTTTGAGGGTTTAAAGGATTTTTTAAAGGCAAAAAAAAAATCGATTTTTTGAAAATCTCACAGTGGTGTTCTGCCTTAAGTTTAAAATATTTTAGAAAATGAAGAAATAACTTTTATATTAGAATAGAACTATTTTAAAATTGTATATTATTCTTAGAAAATGGAGAAAAATTAGCGTTGAAAAATTTCAAAATTTAGATTATTCTGAAAAATTAAAATTTACTTAAACAATTAGAGCGCAGTTTCTGGAAAAGTAAGATTTCATTTTTAAATTAGAATGGAAATATTTTTTATTTTAAAACTTAACTAAAATTTCTGAAAAAAGAAGAGATAATTTTAATTATTTTGGAAAAGGAAGATTTATTTTTAAATTTCGCATGAAGTTTCATAAAGTTTTATTATAAGATTTTCTTGAAAATGCAAATTTAATTTTAAAATTTGAGTGGAATTTTTTCAAATTTAAAATATTCCGGAAAAGGAACATTTAATTTAAAATTAAAATGAATTTTATCGGTAAGGAAGAATTACTTTTGAGATATTTTAATCTCCTTTCGACTTAATTTTAAATTTAAAATAAAAATATTTCTACTTTTACAATACTCAGAAAAACGAAGATATAATTGTAAAATTAAGATGGAATTTCTAGGAATGGAAGAATGAATTTTAACATGCACTAACTGGAGAGATTTTATTTTAAATTAATAAATTATAATGGAATTTATCAAGAAGACAAATTATTTTCAGAACATTCTGGAAAAGAAAATATTAATTTTAAAATTAGTAGGTAATTTTTGGAAAAACAAAATTTACTTTTAAAATATTTACGAAGGAAAATATAATTTTGGAATTAGAATAGAAATATTTTAAAATTTTATAATATTCCGGCAAAGGGACATTTAATTTTTTTGTAAAACTAGCATAAACAAAAGTGAAAATTTAATTAAAATTGAAATGTATTTTTTCAAAACAAGATTTAATTTTCAATTAGAATGAAAATCTTGTTTTTATTTTTAAAACGAGATTTAATTTTAAAATAATTCTGGAAATATTTTTTATTTAAAATGTTTTGGAAAAGAAACATTTAATTTTCAAATTAAAACAAAATAAAAGAAGATTTCTGCATAAGCTAGAATAATTTTAAAATATACTTGTAAGCAAAATTTTATTTGAAAATAAGAATAAAATTTCTGGAGAAGGATGGGTGTGAAGTTTGTCCTAAAATTAACCATTTGTCCTAAAAAATGAATTTCCTGTGAATGTATAAGTGAGAATAATAAATCGCTCGTTATTATGAATTTGAACGTAAAAAAAATATTTGTGATTAATTGAAATTTACAAAAAAAAATCGAAATAAATTAAGTTTAAATTTAAATTGTCGAAAGAAACAATTCAACAAAATTAAAGTTCATTCGAAATTAGTAACATAAAAATTACTCAATCCACATAACCCAAAGATCTTAACTAAATGAGCACATGTTTTATAGAAAGTTGCATGCCCTCTATATCGAAAAATAATAATAACGACTTCATTACAGGTAGTATGCTATACCCATATCTTGAATAAATTACAACTTTCAAAAATCTAGAAGATAAGTAACATAGGACAGGCGTGTTGCTAACTGCCCTATATGTAAGTTCGCATCAAATTAAATATTAGAAAAATTCTCAGTCTGGCCCAAAGGTTGTACCCAAGTGGACATATATTTTTAAGGGTAGTGGGTTATCCCCTCTTCCTAAAAAACATTACTTCTTTCAATCTAGAAGATAGGTAACATAGGACAGACGTTTTGCGTCCTATATGTAAGTTCGCAAAAAATTAAATATTAAAAAATTTCTCAGTATGACCCAAAGATCGTACCCAAGTGAACATATATTTTTAAGGATAGTGGATGACCCCCTCTTCCTAAAAAATAATTCTTCGTTCAAAAATCTAGAAGATAGGTGACTTAAGACAGACGTGTGTTGCGTCTTACATGTAATCTCGCATAAAATTAAATATTAAAATATTGCTCAGTCTGGCCCAAAGATCGTACCCAAGTGGACATATATTTTTAAGGGTAGTGGGTGACCCCCTCTTTCTAAAAAATATTACAACTTGCCAAAATCTAGAAGATAGGTGACTTAGGACAGACGTGTTGCGTCCTATATGTAAGTTCGCATAAAATTAAATATTAAAAAATTTCTCAGTCTGGCCCAAACATCGTACGCGTACCCAAGTGGACATATATTTTTAAGGCTAGTGGGTGACCCCCTCTTATATCCAACTTTATGCAAACCTGCATATAGGGACGCATCACGTCTTTATGACGAATATGAACTTTAATTTTGTTAAATTGTTTCTTTGGACAATTTAAATTAAAACTTAATTTATTTAGATGTTTTTTTGTAAATTTCAATTAAACACAAAATATTTTTTTTTTACGTACAAATTCATAATAACGAGAAATTTATTATTCTTACTAATACATGCTCAGGAAACTCAATGTTTAGGAAAAATGTTTAATTTTAGGAAAAAATTCACGCGTTTGTGCAGTCGCGTGAAGTTTGTTCTAAATTTTTGTTTTTGTAATTTTAGGACAAGTTTAGGACAAACTTCACGCGAATGGAGAAGGAGTATTTCAGTTCCCGGGAAAAACAATTTAATTTCAAAATTATAATGAAATTTCTAGGTAAAATGAAGTAATTCTTAAATATTCTGGAAAAGGAAGATTTAATTTTAAAATTTGTATGGAACTTCTGGAAAAGCAAAATAATTTTAAAATATACTGATAAACAAATTATAATTTTTAAATTCTAATAAAATATATTAAAAAAGAAGAAATTATTTTAAAATACATATTCTGGAAGATTTAACTGAAAAATAAAATTGTACCTCAACTTTTCTGGAAAAGTAAAATTAGTTTAAAATTAGTACAATATTTTTAATTTAAAATGTTCCGGAAAAGAAACATTGATTTTATGAATTAATTTTGAAATATATTGGAGAGTGTTTAATAAATTTTCAATTTAGAATGTTAATAATATTTCTTTTAAAGTATTCAGGATAAGGAATATTTAATTTTAAAACTAAGATAGAATTTTAATTAAAGGTAGATAGAATATTAACATTTAGTGGAGAAGTTTTATTTTAAATTACAATGGAATTTAGGGAAAGCCAATTTAATTTTGTAAAAGGCAGATTTAATTTTAAAATTAGGAAGGAATTTCTGAAATTTAAAATATTTCTATTCTCATTTTATACTTATGTATAAATTATCTTTTTCATAAATTTTTAATTTTAAAAAAAATCTCTCCAGTACATGTTAAAACATAAAACTCAATTTTTTTTCCTACAAATAATTTTAAAATATTTTCTGGACAAGCAAAATTTAATTCTAAAACATTCTGAGAAAAGAAGATGTATCTTTTAAACTAGAATAGAAATATTTTATTTATAAATTAACTTTAAAAATTAAAGTACAATTTCTGGAAAAGTAAATTTTAATTTTTAAATTAGAATGGATTTTATTGGAAAGTACAATTAATTTTGAAATATTTTGCGTAAGGGAGACTTAATTTTAAATATAGAATATAAATATTATTACTTTTAAATATTTAGTACAAGAAACATATAATTTTAAAATTAAAATGAAATTCCTAGGAAAGGTAGATTGAGTTTCACCATGTGGTGGAGCGGTTTTATTTGAAAGTTCAATTGAATTTGTGTAAAAAAAATAATTTTAAAATATTCTAAAAAATAAATTTTTGGAAAAGCAAAATTTAGTTTTAGAAAATCCTGAAAATCGCAGAAATAACTTTAAATTCAGAATGGAAATATTTTAAAATTTTGAAATATTCCGGGAACGCGAGATTTAAATTTTGAGAAAATGAGCAGAGGCAAATTTTCAAATTATAAATATTCCGGAAAGAGACAATTTAATTCAAAAATTGGAATGCATTTTCTGAAAAACCAAGATTTAATTTTCAAATTTTTTTATTTTAAATGTGGGTTTAAAGTTACAGTTCGAATCATAATAATGAGAGAGAAAAATTTAATAAAAAAAAATCTGAATAAGGGAGATTTAATTTTAAAATAAAAATGAAAATATTTTTAAATTAAAATGTTCTGAAAAGCAACATTTAATTTCAAAATTAAACCAGAATAAAGAAAGATTTAATTTAGTAATATTCTGGAAAAGGAAGAATTAATTTTTGTCTGAAATTAGCATAGAATAATTTAAAAATTTAAAATATTGAAATTACTTTTAAAATTTTAAGGTAATTTCTGAAAAAAGGCGTAGTAAGTGTATTTACCCCTGTGGGGGCATGAAACAAAAAAAAACATTTTTTTTCCAAAAATCTCTATTATTTATTAAGCAAGCACATAGAATTTGTATTAATTATACTTTCTGCTTTATTATTTATACTGGTTTTAATGTATCAGGGTCTACGCCTACTTCAAAATTACTAATGTAAACGCAATTAAAAATTTTTCTGACCATTATAGTTGAAAATGAAAACAAGAAGGTATACTAGAGAGGATTATTCTCTCATTTTCGCGCTTGTAACAACAAATATTTCAGAGTTTTTATATGAATTTTTTGTTATGGAAGTTTTTTGTAATATTTTCGGTTTTAATTGTGGTTTTTTGTAAAAAGTATTTCGTTGTAAATGATAATAGTGATATGAATATATCAAAAATGTTTTTGGTACAAATGATCGTCATAACGAAATGTTACGAAGTGTAAATACTTCAATTTGCATAAGTATACGACAAAAATTGGTTATGATACAACCCCGAAAGCATAATAATAAAGCCGCCCGTGTGACACGCAAGAGTGTGCAAAATTGCCAGTGTGGAGCGCCCATGTCAAAGACAAGTGGTTAAAAGAGAGATGTAGTCTTAAAATTAGAACAGAATTTCTAGAAAAGTTAAATTTAATTTAAAAATTTTCTTGAAAAATTAGAATTTATAGTAATTTTAAAATTAGGATGAAAATAATTTTAATTTTATAATATTTAAAATCTTCAAAATTACAACGAAATTTTTAGAAAAACAAAATTTATTTTTAAAATATATGGGAAATGAAAATTTAATTTTAAATTTCAATTCAAATTTGTGCGGGAGGAAAATTTAATTAACATGAAGGAAAATATAATAAATCTCATTTTATTGTTGTTCTGATTTGTAACTTAAATATTAATGTGTGTGCGGTTTATCATTCACAAAAATGTAGCACTTATACATTTATTTTTGGAAAAGTTTGATTTCAAAATTCTCTAGATGTATTATTGTTGGAGATTCCAACATCAACTTAATGAACTCGGATGATGATATCCTGAAATATAAAGAGATTGTTACATGCCATGGCTACGTTTTACTGAATAAAACTAAAATAGAATATACAACAAGAATTAATAACAGTGTCGACTGTTATTGATGATATTGCCACAGATATTATCTCTCTAAAATATGAGTTTTATTTAGAAGCCACTTCCATATCAGATCATAAGCTTTTGTATTTTAGGTTTAAGAAAGAGGAAAGTTCTGAATTGTTAAATAGGAAAGTAGTAAAACAAGTTGTTAATTATGATATGATCGATAGAGATTCTTCATGAGACAGAATTGATAGTATTCGCAACATTGAATCTTTGACCAATGAACTTACCAAACTCGTAAAAAATAGTGCAATTGAAATACAATCAAACCAGCCAGCCTTGAAATAAAAATATTGAATTGAAAGTCGGTGAGAAAATTATGACTAATGAATCAGAAAATGCCAATTTATTTAATAAATATTTCATTAACAATATTATTGATTTATATATCCAATTTCCAAATATATCAGTTTTTGATTATATTCAATATAATAACACACATAACTTTTGTCTGGAAAAGTTACTGTTGGAGGAATTCGGCCACAGGATTCGATGTCATATCAAATAAGCTTATTATAAGGTATCCTAATAGGTTAATAAATATATTGGCTCGATTTATTAATACGAGGGTAAATAAACGAACTTTTCCTGAATTTTTAAAATGCGTCAAAGTACTTCCACTTTACAAAAGCGACTCAAACTTAGAAATCAATAATTACAGATCAATCTCCATTCCAAACTCGTTGACCAAAATATTTGAGAATGTAATAAATTCAAGAATAGAGCAGTTTTTCGAAGCTAATAACATAATATCACCAAATCAGTTTGGGTTCACAAGAAATGCTAACACAACTGCCGCTTGTTTGCACCTTACAAATCAGTTAAGTTTGGGAATTGATAAAAAACATTTTGTATCTTTATTTTTGTTGGACTTGAGCAAATCATTTGATGCCATGAATCACAAAATATTGTTGATGAAATTAAAAAAAATAGGCATATCTGATGAATACATTCAATTTTTTGATAGCTATTTAAATAAAAGGAAACAATTTGTAGAAATTAATGGAAATCGAAGTGACACCGAAATCATAAGTTTAGAAGTTCCCCAGGGCTCCATAATATATTAGGGCCAACACTATTTAAAATATTTATAATTGATCTGATGATGATAGACATTCATGGAAAAGTACAGATATATGCTGATGATATTACCATAGTAAAATTTGTCAAATTTAATCAGCGATACGCAACGGAATTTGCATCAGTTAAATGTATGGTTCAATAATAATTTAATGCTACTAAATGTTCACAAAACTAAGACTTAATTTTTGAAAATAGAAACTTTGAAGAAGATTATATACTTTCAAATACCCTAACTAATACCGTCGAAATACTGGGTCGAGTTAGGTATACATACCTATGTAGGCTTAGTTTTAGATGCAAATTTAAAATGGGATCTGAACTTGGACTCTATCAAAAAAAATTATGCCATATAATTTTATTTTAAAAAAATCAAAAAGTATACTACCTCAGAAATTATTAATAAATATATAGTATGCTTAAGTGTATAGCCATTTAATGCATTATTGAATCCAATATGGAGTGGATCACAAAAAACAAATTGGAAGAATTTTTATTTTACAAAAAAGGGCTTTACAATTTGTTCTAAATGTACCAATAAGGACGCCGTCTACTCGTATAATTATATTCATTAATTTTTTACTCCTTTATAAAATAATTGAAAAAGAATTGGTTACTTTAACGCATAAAATTATTAACAACTTCATAAAACATAACCTTGAGATAATTAGAACAAGTGATATACAGATTATAATATAAGACATATTATAACACTAATAATACTACTAATAATGTATTGTACCGGTGTCTGGTGTTATACAATAGATTGCCAACTCACATAAGGGATGAAAGGAGTCTAAAATTATTTAAACAATTGGCTATGAAATATATTGCGGATAATAATATATCTTAAAGTTTAATTTAATTTATAACAAATAATATCTAGCAATTTTACCATCTACCCAGACACTTCCATTAATGTGTCCTTTTTAATAGAGCCCTTTAAGACAACAACAGATATTAAAAATTGTAAATAAACGGAACATTTTTGTAAATGAATGAAGAATATATTATGCACAATGTTAAAATTAAAAATAAGATAATCACTATTATACTATAAAAATATTATAAAACATAAAATGTATTATGTATAGCGTTATGTTAATAATTTTCATATATTTCTGCACAACGATTCTTTGAGAATCATTGCAGATTTTGCTAAACGTGTAAAAATGCGCTTGTAATAAAGAAAAATTGTAACATATAGAAAAATTAAGAAAAATAAAAAAAATTCAAAACATTCTGGGTAAGAGAAATTTAATTTTAAAACAATAATGGAGATCTTTTTAATTAAAAATGTTCTGAAACAGGAAGAATTCATTTTTTTCTAAAATTAGGATAGAATAATTTTCAAAATTTAAAATATTGAGAAAGATTTACTTTTTTAAAATCAAAATCGAGTTTTTGGTAAGGAAAAAATTATTTTGAAATATGTGGGAGTGGGACAATGAAAACACTTTTAAAATATTCAGAAACAGGAACATAGTTTTAAAATTAAGATGGGATTTCTAGGAAAGAAAGATTGAATTTTTAACACAGACAGATATATTTTAAATAAGGCAAAGACAGATTTATTTTAAATATCCTGGAAAAGAGATGTTTAATTTTAAAATTATAAAAGATTTTCTGGAAAAGCAAAATTTAATTTTAAAATATTCTGGAAATGGAAGACCCAAATTAAAATTAAAATAGAAATATTTCAAAATTTGAAAATATTTCGAAAAGAGAATATTTTCTTTAAAAATTGGAATGCAATTTCTAGAAAAGCGAAGATTAATTTCCATATTTTTTACTTTAAAATGAAGATTTAATTTTAAGGTTCGAATCAAATTTATAAGACAGGAACGTTTAATTAGAAAAAATTCTGAATAAGGGAATATTTAGTTTAAATTTAAAATGAATTAAAGGAAGATTTAATTAAGAAATATTCTTGAAAATGGAGAATTAATTTGGTCCGAAAATAGCAAAGAATGAGTTTCAAATTTAAAATATTGATAAAAAAGAAAATTACATTTTAAATTTTAAGGTAATTTCTGAAAAAAATTAAGCTTTTATTTTAAAATATTTTGAAAGAGTAAATTTAATTTCAAAATTAGAAATGGAAAATTTTTAATTTTAACCCTCTCAAACGCCTTGTACAATATATTGTACATCAACTTTCATCGCTTCGACCAACCGTAATTTTTAATTTTTGTCTCGTTTCTCTTGTGCGATCGTTCTCTTATGTATTTATGTTCACACTACAGTTTTATGAGCAATGCCATATCATAGCAGTGCATAATTGTGCTACGTATTTTATTTTTGGAAGAAAGTCAATTTTAAATGGCGTTTGAAAGGGTTAAAATTTTCAGAAAGAGGAAGATTTAATTTAAAAATAAATGGAATTTTGGCATAAGATAGATTAATTTGAAAATATAAAAGTTAAATAAAATTTAATTTGAAATTAAGAATAAAATTTCTGGAAAAGGAAAATTTGAATTTTAAAATAATATGGTCAAGGAATATTAAATTCTAATGTAAAATTAGGGAAAATGACGACTCATGTTTTAATTAGAATATGTATAATTTTCGAAAGAAAAAAGAATTTTCAAAATTATAATGAAATATCTGGAAAAAAAGAATTTTTAAAATATTTTGGAAAACGCAGATTTAGTCTTAAAATTTGAGTAGATCTTTTTTTTTTTAATTTAAAATATTCGGGAAAAGGAACATTTACTTTTAAAATGTAAATTAAATTTTTTAGGAATGAAGAATTCATTTTGAAATATTTTTGAGAAGGAAGACCTAATTATAAATTTAGAATATAAATATTATTTCTTTTAAAATATTGAGGAAATGAAACGTTTACTTTTAAAACTACAAGGAATTTCTGGAAAAGAACAATTTAGTTTTAAAATATTCTGGAAAAGGTAGCTATAACTTATAAATATTTTAAAATTTTATAATATTTTTGAAAAGAGAGATTTAACTTAAAAAAATTCTGGTAAATCCAGATTAAATTTTAAAATGTTTTGAGAAAGGAAGATTTAGTTATGAAATATTCAGTAAGGAGGGGTTAAATTTAACACTTATAATTCAATTGCTGGAAAAGCCAAATTAGAGTGAAAATATTTTTTATTTTAAATAATATATTCGGGAAAAATTAGGATTTATACTAACTTTCAAATTAGAATGGAAATAGAAAGGAAGATTTAATTTTAGTATTAAAATCCACTCGATTCTCTTTTAATGCGACATTTTTTGAAAAAATTTTAAATAGTACCTACGGTGCACTCAAAAAAAGATCTCTGCACTCATCATTTATATCTGTATAATAAAAATATTTAATAATTATAATATAGGTATATCTACAGTCAAACCTGTTTTTGTGCGGTCTTTTTTTATGCAATTTTTGTTTTATACGATATGGTACATTAATTATACCGCATAAAACAAATCTCACAAAAAAAAAAAATCGCATAGAAAATAATCAGGTAAACAAAAATCGCATAAAAAAGACCGCACAAAAGCAGGTTTGACTGTATAGTACACATGTACATATGTGTTTATAGTGTGACTTTTTTATTGCAAATTTTTAAAGAACTTATCTTAAAAACAGAATCACGATAAATACAACAACAATTGTTTATAACAAAAAAAAATTATACCAAAATCGTAAACTTTTAAAAGCTCTTTGTTAAGCTAAATTTTTTTAATTGTTTTTTAAAATTCTTCAGATCAGATGAGATTATGTTAGCAGGCTTCTTAAATGAATATGTCCTTCGATGCAAACTAAATTTTCAAATTGATTTTGAGCGCAAATTTAGATACGCACAAATTAATTGATTTCAAAATATTAGAAGAATACTTTTTATCATTTAATGAATTTGTAACAAAAGAAGCCCCAGAAATTTATTGTCTTATCGACAATGACCCAATGCAAGTAAGTCAACATAGATCTTCAAAAATTACCAAATTCCTTAAGTTTTCACAATATGGAATATTTGGGTCACATGCCTGCTTCACTTTTCTGGAAAAAACAGTGTGAATTTCTTTTGTACTTGCCCAATCCTGTTAATAAGAAAATGCTGATAATATTGCCAGACTATTGCGCTATATTCAAGAATAGAGTAAATTAAATTAAAGTATTGCATAGCTATAGTATTATTCTCTTTAAATTCGTAAGCCGACCTCTTTAAAAATTCCAGCATTTAAAACGTTTTGGCAATAATTATATCAAGATGTCTAAAGAAATTGAGAATTTCATAAAAAAATTACTTGAAGACTAATAATATTAGACGCCTAATATGCCTGTACTATAAAGTTGAATAACAATAGTATTAACGCATATATATTTTGGAATGAATTATTGTTCGTGTTTTGAAGGTACGTGCAATCTGATTGTTTATTGATACTATTGTGATCCATCTTTATTTGTAACATCTCTAACACTCGTCTAGTCATATCACAGTCGTATTCACTTTCTTTCCAGTAACTTTAACATGTTCTATTTTTAAAAATTTCCATCAAATTATATTGATTTAACTATTAAAATTATAAGAACTTCATAATTATTTTCCTACAAATGCCATAATAGCCACAATTATGCTATATATGTTTGGTTGTACCACTTTGTCATAAAACCATAAATAATTAATAAAACTATTTTAATTTTTTATTTCAAATTGAACAACCAACTTTATAACTCAGTATTAAAGTTTTTGTTTTGAACATATTTTTTGTAAACGATATTGATTTTTTCTACGATTAGTGTTTTTGTTGTATAAAGTTGTCGTTTTTTACTACGACACGGAAATTTAAATAGGATAGGTACAGTATAAAGCATGAAAAAAATATTTTTTTTTACTTAACAGCTTAATGTAGGCTTTAACTATATCTTTTTCCTATTCTGTTATAAGCGTGAGTACATCTGTGCTTATTTTCAAACCTTTTTTTTACCTCAATTGGTTTTATGTCACTTTGTTGGATTTTAGGATGGTATCCTTTTGTCAGCTTTACTGACAGGTAAAGTAACAAATTTGGAGATGACCTGAACCCTTTTAATATATCAACATTTAGTTTGTTTTCTAGTCGTCATAACCTACATATATCTTGATATTTTAACATTTAAATCGTAAAAAAATTTAAAATGTTAATTGACAACATTTTTTATAATATGAAATCACTAATTTCCCAATTTATATTCCATTTTCCAATACGTAATAATGTAAACGATATAAACTTAAAAATACTAAACGATACTTTGTACCATATACACCCACCGCACTATGACAAACAACATCAATAAAAAGCATATAACACGAAAAACAACAATAGTGTCAGAAACCAAACAAAAAAAAAGCTCAACCAAAACTTTTTCCATAAAACGTGACTATAAAATTAGAAAAGAAAACAGAGAAAAAACGTGATGGAGGGAAAAAGGCTTTTCTCGCTTATAAAACCCACCAAAAAATAAATAAAATGATCTCTTCTATTAAAGAAACTTAAAAAGTTTGTTTTCCTGGGTGTTTACAAAGCTTTTTATTTATTTTTTTTTTTGTTTATTTCTTGTTCCTGTTCATTATAAAAATTTTATTTTTACTGCGGTTTATGTGTGTGCTTTGAAATGATTATTATCTTCTTGTTTATACAATCAGAAATATTCTAGAACATTTTATTTTATTGATTTTGGATGTTATGGGTTGTTGTTGGAAGTTAATTTTTTAATTGATAATTGCTAACATAAATGAAATTTTTGAAACAGATTAGTTCTTTGGCGGTTTTATTTTTATTTTGGTGTTGTTCTTTTTTTTTTTTTTTTTTGATGGTATTAAGAGTTTTATACTGTGTGTTTATACGTGGACTATTTGAGTTTGAAGTCTTGACTTTTGAACCTTGACTGACAAATTTAGAGTCTTGAATTTAAAACTTTGAGTTCAGAGTTTGTGAATCTTAAGTAATGAATCTTGAATCTTGAAAATTGAAACTTGGACGTTAAGGCGGTGTATTAGTAAAAAAAGTCATTTTTTGTTTTGCTTAAATTACTCCTTAACATCTCTAGAATATAGGACTGCAAACTCAAATTGCAAATACATAATAATTTTACATTCATCGTAAAATTATTTATCTGGATCTATTATGCAGACTAATTTAATATTTTGACGTGATAACGTCTTACACCGCATGCTGAGAAAATTGACACGAAATATTGCCCTTGGTCCAGGGCAATTACTTATTCAACTGTAAGCATTACATTTAATTTAAATGTATGATTTCTTAGGCTGGTCCTTAGGATTCATGCCTCACGCATGATATTATCGCAATGACGTCATCAGGCGGTGAATCAAGCCGCGCCGCGAACCTCTGATTTCGCGCCATTTAATGCTTGAACTACTGTAGCGAGAGAATGGCTCTCCAATCGGAGTAATTCTGGTGTCAATTTTTGAGTAAAAAATGTGGTGGTTAATTTATTGTAAATTAAAATAGTTAATCTCCACATACATTTTAATTCAAATTACAAACTACAAAATAGCAATTTATAATGATTGAGAGTAGCACTGCAGCGACAGAACACGACATCTGATCGGAGCAATTCTGGTGTCAATTTGTGCATAGAGGGAAATTATCTGTGACAGATAATTTATTTTAAATTAAAATAATTAATTGCAACATCTTATAACCGTTATCACGAAAACACCGACGGCTGTGTAGACGGCCCAGCCCACCCCGAATTATCATTTATTTTTGGGGAATTATTCGTTGAGCAAAATATCTGTTTGCTTACAAATTTCGATTTTTTTGGCAGATTTACCCCTTTATTACTAATATCAATAATTAGTACTGCAATTTTGCTGTCATTTGGTTATTCTCAACACATATATATGTTCAACACTATTTTTCAGGGCGTCAAACACAAACACACACATACACACACTCAAATACATAAAATGGGCCATTCGATTTTCATGTCCGATCAGGGATTAATTTTTGAAAGATCGGTGAAAAGCGAATAACCGACATAAAAAAAAACACTAATAAGAAAAAGTAAGTGATGTGCTTATTTGTATTTTGTGCAAATTTTAAAATTTCAATCATTGAGCCTTAAACCTTGTAACGAATAGACCTTGCGCCTGTTCACAGCTGCCAATGGGTTGAAAAGGCATTATGGCGTCTGGTACCACCCTCCCCTTATTGGACAGGGTTCAATGCCGCGCTATCAGAATAATACGGAATCCCAGACTTACTCAAGAACTAGACAGCATGCAGCATCGCAGAGATGTTGCGGAACTCTGCGTCTTCTACAGATGCTTACATGGTAAATGTTCTGCAGAACTATCGGAGAAAATACCACCATTCGTTACAACAACAAGAGTAACAAGAGGAACAACCAATGCACATAGGTTTACGGTGAAGCTCCCGAAACCTCAAACTGAAAAAATCAAGCGCGAATTTATATACCGAACATCAAAAAAGTGGAATTCTCTAATACACTTCAAGTTTCCGAAGGAATATAAAATGAATAAATTTAAGGTAGCTATTAATCTTTACTTGCAGGATCGCGTATTGGGTGCAGAAGCTCTGACAGTTACAAGGAGCTAGGACCGTTAATAAGTCCGCTCTGCACCCAATTAAAAAATTGATAAAAAAAAAAAAAAAAAAAAAAAAAAATGGTGTGCATCTATGATAATTTCCCTTTGGGTTTGAGGCTGCGATAATGTTTATGTAAGTCAAAGTGAATGGGTCAGATGGCGCATTTTTGTTGTTGTTGTGTGGATTGATCGTTCGGTTTGGTGGCGTGTGTGTCAGAGTTGTGAAAGAAAAAAACTGACAAAAGAAGAATTTTGGATGTGACGGCAAGCAGTACAAAAATATTTAAGTCTACGAAAAAGAATTTAATTAAAATGGAAAACAAAAATCAAAAATAGAATAAACGAAACATAAAACAATTAAACAAATATTTTGGGAGATAGAAAACCCGACTGTCCGTGCCTTAACAACTTACTAGAATACAGGAGCATTGGAAGTTGGAAAGTGGTGAAGTGAATGGTGTACCCCAATAACTATCGAATCCACTCCAATTATTCATATTGTGATTATTTGGAAATATAATTATAATCAAAACCTCCTACAACTCTCTCTTGAGAAAGCCCAACCAAATGTATACTAAGACATCGTATACATATATGGTTATGATCTCAACTGGAAATAGTAGTGGTAAGAAACGAAAAAATTTTAATTTTTTTATATGGTTTTTCGTAGCGACCAATACACTTGCCAGTATATATTTTTAAATATGTGTAAGAGAGCTATACAACGCAGTCAGGCTTTCTCAAGAGAGAATTGTAGAAGGTTTTGATTATAATCCAAAAACAAAATTGAATCGAGTGGTAAAAACAGAACGCGAGATTCGAGAGCGCTGCGCAACGGGATTTCGGTGAAGAAAGAAAAATCTTCAACGGGATCGCCCCGGTATTGGCGAAGATTCGAGAGCCATTGGCACCACATGGATCGTGATACGAGACTTAAAATGGGATTGGGAGTTTGGGACGTATGCCCGAATTCCAAAACCCAGAATGAACATAATCCTGTAAGGCGTAAAAAACGTTCGTTTTTGAAAAGCCCTTATTTTAAAATCCCGTAGACTAAAATACCGTATTTCAAAATCTCCTATTCTCAAATCAAGAAGTTTAATTTTTTTTTTTTTTTGAAGGATTACGGGATTAACTAACTTAGGAATAAATATTTACAATTTTAATTTCAAACAATTTTATTTAAATCTTACATAAATAAAAATTGAATTGTATACAAATAATACGAGTAAAATTTGAAAATCTATTCCTCGCGTATAACTTTTTCTACAATACTTTGTGGAGATCACGAAAGAAACAATCTCGAATGGAGAAAATCTCGAATTTAAAAAAATCTCGAAAGATAGAATCTCGACAAAAAATCTTGGCTTATTAAAAAGTTTCAAGATGAAAAAGGAGCTAAGCTTAACACTAAGGAGCTTAGTGCTAAGTTCCCTTAAAAAGCCACTATCCAACTCCCCTTATAATTATTTATAAAAACTATGTGATTGATTATAAAAAGTTGACAAAACAATTAAACATAGAGGAGGCTATATACATAAACTCCCATCCATCAACCGTAATATGTCGACTTCAATAAATCTTTATTGAGATTGGAAACTGTTCCCATTAAAATCAAAACTCTTTTTACTCAAAGTACACAATTGTCCCTCTAAATATAGCATTTGTTCTGAAAGTTTATTTGGTTTAAACTTTCTGTTCCAAACCAGGCCCCGTGTAATTTTTGATTTTTACGCTGGCTTGCTCATTGTTAGAATTCTCAAACTTTAGCAGTTAGGCTGCTGAATAAGCAGGGGGATAAACACAAGATGAACATCTTTTGCCTTAAATGCAAACCACTGCCTCATCGCTGCGGCCGCAATTCTTATGGAATTGGATTAACAGCCCAACATGCAAAAACTTTATTGTTACGAAACCTCAACAAGAGCTTCGGATGTTATTGCATTCACAACAATGACCTCGGACATGATGCAAGGACAACAATTTTAAATTTGGAGCATGGAACGTACCCATACTAAATCGCCCGAGAGTCTTCTTCAGCTCTTCGAACATGCATCTACCTATAAAATCATTAAGGCTAAGAATCATCATGGCTAAGATAGGTACGTTATTCGTTCGAAAAATCGGGCCGCCAAACAGGCCTTGGAGTCGGCACCAACGAAAGTTGAACTTGTTAAATGATTATGAAAGAAGACATTGAAAGGGGCATGCACTAGATCACCATGTCTGCAATTCTGTTGAAGTAGATCGAACTATTTAGAGGAACATCGTTGATGCGGCCAAATCGTTCGAAGGAAACGCCTGTGGAAGGAGAATTCGATAAACTAAAATTTTAAATCTTTAAAAATTGGAATTTAGAGTTGTGGAGTTTCGAACCTTTACTTTTAATCTGGAATCAATATTTGGAATTTTGTATTTAGTATTTTGTATTTTCCATTTTGAAAGTTTCAATTTAGGTACAATATGAATTTTAAAACATGAATGTTGAATCTGCCACATTGAGTGTGAGTTTTTACTTTATGAATTTTGAAATATGAAACTTGCACATTAAAACGTATAACTTGTACTATTTAACCTTGAATATTGAAAAGAATAAATTTTAAATATTTCTGGATTTCAAAAATTTAAATTTTTAATTTTAATCTGGAATCTTGGATTTATAATCTTTAATCGTGAATCTTGGATATTGAACGGTGATTGAAAAGATTCATGAATCTTGAATCTTCAATCATTAAGCTTGAATCTTGAATGTCTTATTTGGAAAATTGAATGTTAGATATTGGGTTTGGAATCCAATACCATGAATTTTCGATTCTTTAATTTTTAATTTAAAAAATTTTAATTTATAATTTTTGAATTTTGGGTTTACATTACCAATTGTGATTTTTGAAACATACGGTTTTGAATCTTCATTATGAATCATAAATCTTGAATCCTAAAAAATCAAATAATTAAAAATTGTTGAGTTTTGAATCTTGAATCTAGAATTTTGACGCCTAATTCTTGAATATAGAGTTTTAAGTTTATGAGATTTTAGTCACAAAACTGAAGACATGCAAATTGAACCTAGAATTTTAAACTTTAAACCGTATACATATCTTGAATCTTGTATTTTAAATTTTGAAAAATTTAAATTGAATATTGAACCGCAAATTGAATGTTTAATCGAGATTTATAGTTTAATTAAAATTTTAATTTTCAGAATTCAAATACATTGAATTTTAAATCGAAAATATAGAAACTTGAACGTTGAATATGGAAACTTGAATTTTTAACTTACATTTTCAATTTTGAAACTTTAAATTTAGCGTTTTAGAATTTTGAATTTTATTGAAAATTGTGTTCTTAGAAATTTTGTATTTTCAATCTTTAATCTTGAGTTTATGAATTTTAATCCAGGAAACTTGAAAACGCAACTTTTCTGATGAGGCTTGAAAACTTGAACCTTTTGAATTTTAAATATTGCATCGTAAATCTTGAACCTATAACTTAAAACCTTGAAATTGTTTTTGTTTGAATTTAGAATTTTTTACATTTCAATCTTGAATCGTAAATTTTTAAACTCGAACGTTAAGTCTGGCATCTCGAGCTTAAGTTAGTTTTAAGCTGAGTTTAAGAATCATAAACCTTATAACTTGTAAAACATTAACTTTTTTTTTTTTTTTTTTAATTTTTTTATTTCATTACCAACTTTATTTTACAAAAAAGAAAAAAATATAATACAAATAATATCGAAGTATGGTAGATAATTGAACCCTTGGCTCGTAGAGCTCCTGACGGGGACAATGTAAAAAGTTACAAATCATGTAAATCACATAAAATACTTAATTTATCTTAGGATTGCAAATAGTTTTTCTCCATCTTGAGTTGCACTTAAATACTGTTTGAGGGTTTTGGAGAAGACAGAAAAACTGCCAGCTATTCTAATTTCAATTGGTAAGTTATTGAAGATGATGGGTGAAATCACAATAAAGAAAATCCTACGAGAATCTGACCTCCAGTTGTGTATAGGTTTTCTGTATAGAGAGTTCAATCGAAGCCCATAGCCAGAGCAAGAGATAAAGTTATATCCGCTAATGATATAGAAAATCTTTAAAACCTTAAAGACAAACATGTGTTGCAGAGGCAAGATATCCAGTGCCCGAAAGATGGGCCAAGAAGGAGCCAGCGCATCATGAAACGTCATTAACCGGATAATATATTTCTGTCGAACCAAAATCACATTCATAAATGTTTTACAGGCACCACCCAACACGCTAGCCCATAGAGAAGAATAGAATCCACTTTAGGTATGAATCAATCAAAACACCCAGATATCTAATTTCCTTCACTTCACTAATCTTAAAACATCCAAACGAAGACCAAGTCTGAGCTCTGTTACAGCCAAAACCATTGTAAGATAGAGCATCAGGCAAATCCTGGTTTTCCCTAAAACGTAGTATTTTGTTTTCTCACTCAGAAGTAAGTTGTAGGCTTTAAGCCATTCCGCCAGTAAAATTAAATCGTGTTCGATCCCTGATATGTTGACCTGTTTGCTTACCCCAGAGTACACAAATGAAAAATCGTCCGCAAAAGTGGTCAGGGAGCCTGCACAAGGCCGACTGAAAATTCCATTCACGTAAATAAGGAATAACAGGGGTCCCAACACCGACCCCTGAGGAACTCCTGTCGTAATTGATAGTTCACCACTTAGATGATGATTCACACGCACTACTTGGAATCGACCAGATAGGAAACTACACAACCAGCTGTAAATCATTCCGCGAAATCCACAGCAAAAAAGATTCCTTAAAAGAACCGCATCGAGCAGAAGACTTCAGCCCTAAATCGATGCTCCCACTTAATTGTTCAAGGCCTGTTAAAATAGCTTGTTCTGTGTTTTTATTTTTTCTAAACCCGAATTGCAGTGGAGACAGAAAATAATTTTTATTTAGGAAAAGTACCAACCTTCTTTTCATAGCCTTTTCATAAACTTTGGAAAAAAATGGAAAGAAGAGGGGAAAATTGGGACAACTATGCAGCTCGTTTTAAAGCTAACAGAAAAATCCCTGTATTAACACTTAAGTTCATGATGAAACTCAAAACATCCACAAGATAACAAACCATATTCTTAACTAATACATTTGAACCACCATCTAATTCAGGCGACGAATTATTTTTAAGCGAATTGATAGTTGCATATAATTCACCCGAGGAGATCGGAGAAAAATAAAAGCTTCTCGTCATATCGTAGTTTTCTGTCACTAATCTGTTTTTTACCGACTCATCTAAAGTAACAGTAGAGCTACCTGATTCACCTACTCGCACAAAAAACTTGTTAAACTCATTTGCAATGGCTCTTGAATCAGAAATAACATCACCCTACCTACATTTTAATTCTTTAATATCAGCAAAATAGGCACGGCCATTTATCAAGTCATTGAATAACTTCCAGTTTTTCCTGGCATTAGTGCCGTTGGAATTAAACTGTTCAACGTAGAACTGCTTTTTCCTCTGACCTATCTTGGCATTAACGTTGTCACATAGTTTGCAACTATAGTTAGCAAGCCTTATGTCAGATGGGTGTTTACTTGCAAGCTGGCATATTTTATTCCTCTTGCGTATATCATTTAATAGCAGGTCAGACATCCAAGGCCTACGCTTGGCTGCTTTGCCTACTATTGCGATAGTTTTTGAGCAGCTTTTACAGTGACCATTTAGAATATTCAGAAAATAATCAAATGCAAGTGACGCCTTAGCTATAAACATCACGCCAATTCCCCCATAAAAGACGTTTTTGCAGTTGGTAATAGTCAACGCGGACAGGCCTCTGGTCAAACCTACAGAGTACGTTATCGATACAGGTTGCTGATGATTTGAAAATCCTAGTAGGTTCAGACACAAGAATATCAAGACCATTAACTGACAGCACATCTAGTAATTTATCGATATCTGAGGTTTTTAATAAAAAATCCATATTAAAGTCGCCCATAAATATGATATTGGAGTTTGGTAAATCGGACAATACCCTAGAGTATTCTGCAATGAAATTGGAAATGTTGGAAGAATTCAGTCTGTAAATGCAAAAGGCACATACTAGTTTGGACTCTAACCTATACGAAGTACCTAAACCATCAAAAGTGTTGAAATCGAGCTTAATATATTTACAATTCAACTCGTTCCAATAGGGTAAATTGCCACACCACCTGACCTGTAATCCTCATTACACCCGGCAAACAGAGTATAATTCTCCAGACAGAAATTCGTGATTTCATCCTCATAGATCCAGATCTCCGGAAGACCAATCAATAAAGGCTTTATATTTGCGGAATCCAGATACGCCAGCAGCCTATCTGAAACTTGTGAATCTTAAATCTTTAACTCGAGTACCGTGGATCTTGCCGCCTTGATCATTGGATATTAAACCGAGTCAAGCTTGAACGTTTAATTCTAAATGGAATTTTGAAATTTTATTTGGTATTTAATATTATGAATTTCGAAAATTAAAATAAAGAAACTTTAAATTTTGAAACTTAAATATTGAATCTTGCATGTTACATCTTAAGTATTAAATTTTGAACCTTGAATCTTAAATCTTGAATCTTGAATCTGGCCGCTCCGGTGGCCCAGTGGTTAGTATGCTTACTTTAAGCTCCGGAGGTCCCGGGTTCGATTCCCGGCGGGTGATGAAAAAATCACGGCTGGTTACTGTTAGGATCAATGAATTAATCATTCATTATCCATTAAGAAAATTGATTTCGAAACTTCATAATGAAACGACCAAATCCCTCTATGGGATGTAGCGCCAGCGAAAAAAAAAAATCTCGAATCATGAATCTTGAATTACGATTCTTGAATCTTGAATTTTGGTGCTTGAATCTTGAAATTTTAATAATGAACGATGAAACATGGAATTTAAATTTTTAAACTTTAAAGTTTGAATTTAAGCTTTTCTGAAATTGAAATGAATTTAAAATTTTCTTCTTTTCAAAATTTTGAATTTCGAATATTTGTTATTGAACCTCATAAATTTTAAATTTGAACTGAAGAAATTTTTATTATCAACCTTAGATATCTTTTATAGTTTAAATATTTTGAATATCGCATTTTGTATTATGAATCCTGATGTAGAAAATCTTACAGGATTAATTAAATTATAAAGTGTTTATTTAAATATTTTAAGTATCTATAATAATTTGAACGTTTTAATACCTTAAATATTATTAATATTATGTAAAATATTGCATATAGAATTTTTTTGAAGTGAAACACTCTTTTCAGAATAAAAATACTCAACCGCATCTTCTAGACTTAAATATTCACTATTTGTACTATAAACAAAAAAAACAAATAAAACATAAATAATAATATGGGGTACTATATAGGTTCTCCGAACGAATAATTTACCATTTTATAATAAAATAAACGGTTAAAATACACTATTTGTACCACACTACACGAACTCTACCAGATGAATGGACTACACGAAAGCCGAACATAATAAAAAAAATATTAGCGATTTTATTAGGAAAAAAACCTTTTTTGGGGGACCCAAATTACCCCGCTCGGTGCTTTAAAGGTTAAAGAATGGTTCTTCTTCAGTTAAGATGAGACTCCCAGAACTTAGATTACCTACTTTTTCTGGTCTAGATGACGAGTGGATGCATTAATTGAATATTTGCCAGTTTGGGTTCAAAATTATCAATTAGCTTACAAACGATACAATAATGAACTTGCAATTAAAAGGTTTCATACCAAAGCTATTTATGAAATTAAGCCAACAACAAAAAATTCATCTAGTTCTTTACAGTCCTTCATAAATAATACTGTGAAGCATTAAAACGCCCTTAAAGCTTTAAATGTGGATAATGCTTCACGTATTACAGTAGTTAAGGCAAGCGATGCAAATACTCAATTAACATTCGTTAAATTTATTGAAATATTACAACATAGAGTACAATTGCTGGAAACTCTAAATCCTTCTTATGATTCGAATACATTTAATAATAACAATAATCGACAACCATTTAGAAAATCTACTTACTTTTGTTGCAGCACCTTTAAAATGTAGTTATTGCGATGAAAATCATTTAGTTGTTAATTCCCGTTTGTTTTTTGACTCGAAATAAATGTAAAAATGCCTTTCGAATTTATTCGCAGTAAAAGATTATACACAAATTGTTTAGTGGAATCTCACAGTGTTTGTGATTGTCGCCACACATCATGTAGCAAATAAGCATTAAAATATCATGTGCTATTGCATTTTGGAAATGATTATTTTAAAAAACCAACCCACTATAATCAATTTTCAGATTCAAAGGGCAAGCAAGCCAATGCGAATATTGTTTCGAGTGTGGAATCTTCGACATTTGCAGAATCACGTACCGTTTATAGCACGCATTCTGCTAGTTCAAATGACGCCAACACATAGTGGTTGTGACGGCTGTTATTAAAATAGAGTCATCAAATGGCAATAAATCATATGCTCATCGAACTTGCAATTTGTTGCAGATTAAAAAACGTCCATTTGAACCCAAGTAAGAGTGGTATTGGTGGGGAGATTACCTCAATTTATCATATGGTTATTTTGACAACTGTCTCACAAACATCGGAATTTTGCGCTACAATTGAATGTCTCGTTATACCTAAAAATCACTTGCCGTTAAAATAATTTGATTTAAACTTCGATTCATTACCACATAATACCGAACTCGCTGGATCGACAATTTACCGTACGGGTCCGATTGATATTTTAATTGGTGCTGAGCTTTATCAAGATCTGTTCAGCGGAAAATCGTTAAAGCTATAGCTAGTGCTTTACCGAATTTATGTGAAAGCGTTCTCGGCTACGTTGTGGTTGGGAAAGCTGAATCACCTGTATCAATGTCAATGTGTGGTAAACACGAAAACACGGTTGATTCAAAATGTGAACAGTCTCTTCAGGGATTAGTTAAAATAATTCGAGAGTTTTGGGAATTAGATTCATCGGGTGTTGGGAATATGATGTCTCAGATGGTAGATTCTAGGTTCCCTTGCATGTCAATGAAAAAATTCGCAAAAAATGTTCAATTCGCAAACCTGAAATTTATATTTTATCATTAGAACATATTATGTCAGTAGCAGAGGATCTATTATATTCCATATCCGAAGTCATATTATATTCCACATTATTTCGTGTTAAAAGAAAGTAGTGAAACCATCAAATTGCGAGTAGTCTTTAATGCTTCTTCCAACATCGTCGCAAATTTCGTTAAATTACTGTTAAAGAGTTGGTCCCACAGTACAACAGGATTTATTTTAAATTGATCTTCGATTTAGGAAGTACGAATATGCATTTTACGGGGATATCGCCAAAATGTACAGGCAAATTAGACTTATTAAGCAAGACCAGGATCTACAACGTATTTGGTGGAGAAAAAGTTTAGCAAATCCTTTAAAATGTTTCAAGTTAGAAACAGTCATGTATGGTTTGGCCAGTGCGTCATATTTAGCCACAAAACCTCTTCAGCAACATTCAAAAGATGAGCAAACATCGTTTCCAGAAGCCAGTAAAACTGTGATTCAGGATTTTTACGTAGACGATGTGTTTTTTAAGGGTCCCATAGTTTGGATCGTGCCATCAAACTAAAAACTGAATTGAAAGGCTTTGTTAAATTCTGGTAAATTGAGTTAAGAAAATTTTGTTTCAATCACGTCGAATTGTCAGAAAACAAATCATAGTCGGAAGTTGCGCTGATCTTGGGGTTAATTTGGAATACATAAAATGATCACCTGGAATTTCGTTTGATGGGAAACTTTTCATGGAAACATTATGGTCCACTCCAGATTTAAAATGCGATGAAAAATTACCCGATAGTTTATCAGATAGTAGCTAGATTCAAAACTGAATTAATCACTTTAAAAATTTCTATTCCTCGGTTTGTGTTGTTGCCGAGACATGAATTAATTGAACTACATAGGTTCGGCGATGCCAGTGCTAGAGGATATGTATGTGTGATCTATATTTAAAGTGCTTGATCGTAACGGTGCTGATACCGAGTCAAAAATACCGCCAAAAATATTTCGATGTGGTTTTGTCAACAAATACATAACAATTATAAAGGTAGAAATGTCAACGTAAATCGAACTTCGATCTTTATTCACGAATTGTGTACTGTCCTCAGGTAATACAAATTTTATACGTTTTTACGCTACATAAGGATGGATTTTAAGGGTCAGTGACAGGTAATTGTACTGGTGTCTAGGAATTCTGATTTTGAGATTATTCGAAAGATTATTTACGAATTATCTTCATATTTTGCAAATTTATCGGTATTTAGATTTTTTTTTAATCAAATATTATAGGGCTAGCCAATAAAGTTGGACATTTTTGAATATTACTTTTGGTTGCTTTACTTTGGTTTACTACATATTAAAACTTTTCAACAGGACAACATTTCCAGAACTTTCAAGACGTTTCGAGGTTACCAGATTATTTGAGTAGCAGCGAGATTTTCTCTAAACAAATATTTATTTATTCATATTTGGATAAATAGAACTCAAAAATAATTTTCAACTGTTAAATTTAAACCGTGTTTTATTGTACTTCATATTTCATAAATTTTAGAGGCCTTAACAACCAATATGCCATCAAAATCAAACATTTGGAAATATTTAAAAAAAAAGAACTGAAGGGAAAAGCGGAATGTATCATTTGCGGTGTATCTATTCTTCCAGGTATCTACATCGTCGATGATATATCATTTAAAAACACGAAATATTCATATGCAGCAGAAGCTGAAGATCACAAAATTTTAGTCAAACAACAAGGAAGTTCATGTGTTTAGAGATGAAGTATTCTAAATTTTATTCACAGCAGTTCATTGGAATAGTTTTCAATCCGTCCAAATTTGTACATCAGATGCCATCAAAGGATACGTCATTTCTAAAGGATTTGATATGCCCAAAATTCAAAATACCATATGGAAACATATAAAGAATTTTTTTGCAGAAAAAACAGAAGAAGTCAAGGACAGATTAATTAAGCAGATAAAAATTGGAAGCAAGTTCAGTATAACTGTAGATGAATGGTGTGATAACAAATTAAGAAAATGCCTTAACATCACACTTCACGGCACTGGCACGGCACGGCACTGAATTCAGATGCGATACAATATGAATTCTTGATTTATAAATCTGTTGCACGCTAAAATTCAATTTTAGCAGAGTTATTTAGAACTAGACACTACCTTCTTGTTGTACACGGGTGGTGGCGATTTATGAGCAAAATTAAATATTTAGGTGGCCCTCTGCATCAAAAGAAATAATTTAAGAGTGCCTTTGTTGAAATTCAATATTGTAATTTGTAATACATTTTGTAGAACAGCAATAAAATTTATTGATGTACAAACATTTAGTGCACATGAAAATTTGTGAAAAAATTTGATTTCAAGAATATTTTTTAAAAAAAACGAATTGTCTTACAATTAGTGTGGCTTGAACTAAAACAATATATGTATATTAATATATGTGTAGCCCTTCAATTTAATCGTACATATATTTAGACGAATTTAAATATAAAAATATTTTGAAAAATTCAAACGATATCAGTATCGCCTTCTACACTTCACCGATGAGCTTTCCATGGAAGTACTATATGTATTTATGCTATGGTTCTATACGTAAAACGAATGATTAGTTCTAAAACCAGCTTGAAAGTATATGTTTGCCTTTTCATATGCTTCGCTGTAAAAGCAGCCCATCTAGAGGTGGTTCATGATTTATCGTCTAATGTGTTTATAGCATGTCTGAAAAGATTTGTTGCACGTCGTGGTTTATGCTCCAACCTTTATTCAGATAATGCTACCAATTTTGTTGGAGCACGTAGCGAACTAAGCGAAATGAAAAACCAGTTTCTATCACAGCAGTTTCAGTTTGATACAATAAAATATTTTAATAGTAATTCCATATAATAGTTGACAATTTCTCCTCATTCACGACACTTTGGGAGCCTATGGAAAGCTGGGGTGAACG